>JAJEOU010003010.1:1941189-1967543 GCA_021534815.1 Acrocephalus arundinaceus | reverse complement strand
TATATAACAGTGCCCCCAGGGCCACCAGTGCCCTGCACGAGGGCCTGGCAGTGGTGCCCAGTGCCCTGCCCAGTTCCTGCTGTCCTGCCCAGTGTCCAGTGTCCAGTGTCCAGTTCTCGATGTGCCCAGTGTCCAGTGCGCTACCCAGCGTCCTGTGCCCCGTGCCCATCAGCACCACAGGGTGGCAACGGGTGTGTCCAGCAGTGTCACACCCACGTGTCCAGCAGTGTCACACCCACGTGTCCAGCAGTGCCACACCCACGTGTCCATCAGTGCCACACCCACGTGTCCGTCAGTGTCACACCCATGTGTCCGCAGTGCCACACCCACCTGTCCAGCAGTGTCACACCCACGTGTCCCTCAGTGTCACACCCAGTGTCCATCAGTGCCACACCCACGTGTCCATCAGTGCCACACCCACATGTCCAGCAGTGCCACACCCACGTGTCCCCTCAGTGTCACACCCACGTGTCCAGCAGTGCCACACCCACGTGTCCAGCAGTGTCACACCCACGTGTCCAGCAGTGTCACACCCGCCTGTCCAGCATGTCACACCCACGTGTCCAGCAGTGTCACACCCGCCTGTCCAGCAGTGTCACACCCACGTGACCAGCAGTGTCACACCCGCCTGTCCAGCAGTGTCACACCACGGTCCGGCAGTGCCACACCCACGTGTCCCTCAGTGTCACACCCACGTGTCCATCAGTTGCCACACCCACTGTCCACAGTGCCACACCCACGTGTCCAGCAGTGCCACACCCACGTGTCCCGTCAGTGCCACACCCACGTGTCCAGCAGTGCCACACCCACGTGTCCCTCAGTGCCACACCCACGTGTCCAGCAGTGTCACACCCACGTGTCCAGCAGTGTCACACCCATGTGTCCCTCAGTGCCACACCCACATGTCCAGCAGTGCCACACCCACGTGTCTGTCAGTGCCACACCCACGTGTCCAGCAGTGCCACCACCCACGTGTCTGTCAGTGCCACACCCACGTGTCCAGCAGTGTCACACCTGCCTGTCCAGCAGTGCCACACACCCGCGTGTCCCTCAGTGCCACACCCACGTGTCCAGCAGTGTCACACCCACGTGTCCAGCAGTGTCACACCCACCTGTCCATCAGTGCCACACCACGTGTCCAGCAGTGTCACACCCACGTGTCCAGCAGTGCCACACCGCCTGTCCAGCAGTGTCACACCCACGTGTCCAGCAGTGTCACACCCGCCTGTCCAGCAGTGTCACACCCACGTGTCCAGCAGTGCCCACACCACGTGTCCGGCAGTGCCACACCCACGTGTCCCTCAGTGTCACACCCACGTGTCCATCAGTGCCACACCCACATGTCCAGCAGTGCCACACCCACGTGTCCCTCGTGCCACACCCACGTGTCCCTCAGTGTCACACCCACGTGTCCATCAGTGCCACACCCACATGTCCAGCAGCGTCACACCCACGTGTCCAGCAGTGCCACACCCACGTGTCCAGCAGTGCCACACCCACGTTGTCTGTCAGTGCCACACCCACGTGTCCAGCAGTGTCACACCTGCCTGTCCAGCAGTGCCACACCCACATGTCCAGCAGTGCCACACCCACGTGTCCAGCAGTGTCACACCCACGTGTCCAGCAGTGTCACACCACATGTCCAGCAGTGTCACACCCACGTGTCCAGCAGTGCCCACCCATGTGTCCATCAGTGCCACACCCACGTGTCTGTCAGTGCCACACCCACGTGTCCCTCAGTGCCACACCCACGTGTCCAGCAGTGCCACACCCACGTGTCCAGCAGTGCCAACCCACCGTCCACAGTGCCACACCCACGTGTCCAGCAGTGCCCACACCCATGTGTCCGTCAGTGCCACACCCACGTGTCCAGCAGTGCCACACCCACGTGTCCCGCAGTGCCACACCCACGTGTCCAGCAGTGCCACACCATGTGTCCGTCAGTGCCACACCCACGTGTCCAGCAGTGCACACCCACGTGTCCCTCAGTGCCACACCCACACGCCCATCAGTGCCACACCCACGTGTCCCTCAGTGCCACGCCCCATGTGTCCATCAGTGCCACACCCACGTGTCCGTCAGTGCCACACCCACGTGTCCCTCCAGTGCCACACCCACATGTCCAGCAGTGCCACACCCACGTGTCCAGCAGTGTCACACCCACGTGTCCCTCAGTGCCACACCCACGTGTCTGTCAGTGCCACACCCACGTGTCCAGCAGTGCCACACCCACGTGTCCAGCAGTGTCACACCCATGTGTCCAGCAGTGCCACACCCATGTGTCCAGCAGTGCACACCCATGTGTCCCTCAGTGCCACACCCGCCTGTCCAGCAGTGCCACACCCACGTGTCCCTCACTGTCACACCCCCGTGTCCCTCACTGCCACGCCCGTGTCACTGCGTGGGGACACGCACAGGAAGCCACCACGAGCAGAGGAAGCGGCAGAGCCCCAGCTGAGCGCGGCACGGGCTGAGCCAGCCCCGTGACACCGCGGGGGACAGGGCCCTGAGGTACCCCTGGGGATACTTGCGACACCCCGAGGACCCCCCGACACTCTGGACATCCCGGACACTCCGGACACCCCGGACACCCCGGACACGCCGGGATGGAGGAGGCCGTGGTGAAGCAGGCACGATTTACCTGCAGCTCCAGCAACCTTCGGGAAGGTCAGGGGGCTCGGGGGGTTCTGGGGGGCTGAATCCCATGGGAATGGGGTGATCCCATGGGAAAAGTGTGATCCCACAGAATGTGGTGATCCTGTGGGATGGGTGATCCCACAGGAATGGGGTGATCCCACGGCAATGGGGTGATCCCACAGCAATGGGGTGATCCCACAGCAATGGGGTGATCCACAGGAATGGGGTATCCCCTGGGAATGGGTGATCCCATGCAATGGGGTGATCCCATGGCAATGGGGTGATCCCACAGCAATGGGTGATCCCACAGGAATGGGTGATCCCACAGCAATGGGGTGATCCCACAGGAATGGGGTGATCCCACAGGAATGGGGTGATCTCCCCCCGCTGGATGCTCAGCCGTCCCTCACCCACTGCGGGGACAGGGGGCTGGGATGCTTTGTAGAGACCCCCCAAGAGAGGCTCTGCAGAGTCAGGGGTGACAGATGTGACCCAAAGCCAGGGGGTGACAGATGTGACCCCAAAACAGGGGTGACAGATGCCACTCCAGAGTCACAAGTGACAGATGTGACCCCCAGAGCTTGCTGGTGACGGAAGGACCCCCACAGCCACATTGGGGGACAGCTCCATCTGGGGGATCACAGAAGGGACCCCCAAAGCCACATTTGGGGCCGTTTCCAGCCAGGGTGACAGCCGTGTCCCCCATGTCCCCCAAAGCCACATTGGGACAGTTCAGTGGGGAGGTGACAGAAATGACCCCCACAGCCACATTTGGGGACAGTTCAGCTGGGGGATCACAGAAGGGACCCCCACAGCCACATGTTGGGATGCGTTCAAGTCAGGAAGATCTCTCTTCCGTTATACTGGTGTCAATGGTCAATGGTTGCAGTGATGACATTGGTGACACTGGTGGCACTAGTGGCACTGGTGGCCCTGGGGGCACTGGTTATACTGGTGTCTGTGGTCACAGTGATGACATTGGGGACACTGGTGGCACTGGGTGCATTGGTTATAGTGGTGTCAGTGCTCACATCGGTGACACTGGTGGCACTGGTCATACTGGTGTCCATGGTCACACTGGTCACACTGGTCACACTGGGGGCACTGGGCGTGCTGGTGCCAGTGCTCACAGTGCTGTCCCAGCGCTGTCCCCGCGCTGTCCCCGCCGTGCCCGCGGTGCGCGGCCCCTTTAAGGCCGTGTCAACAAACCCCGCTCGCGCCCCTCCCTCCTCCTCCCGCGCCGCGCCGCCGCCGTGACGTCAGACGCAGCGCGCCGCGCACGCACGGGGGGCGCGGCCGGGCGGCTGTGGGCGTGTCCCAGCACCGCGCGCAGGCCCCGGACAAACACGGGGGCGTGGTCTGAGCGGGACGGGCGTGGCTTAAGGCGGTGCGAGCATGAGAAGGGGCGTGGTTTAACAATTGTGGGCAGGGTTTAACCAATGGGGGCGCGTCCTGTGTGCGCGCGCAGCCCGCTGATAGGCGGGGTGGGCTCCGGAGGGGGGCGTGTCCTGTACAGGAGCGCAGGCGCGGGAAGGGGCGGAGGTTCCCGGCGCGGCGCATGCGCGGTGCGGGCGGCGGCGCGGGGGGACGCGGTGGCGCCGGGCCCGGCGCAGGCGGGGGCGGAGGCGCGAGCGGAGCATGAATGGGGCAAGATGGCGGATCATGTGCAGGTGAGCTCCGGCCGCAGCGCGGGGCTCGCCCGGGCCCCCCCGCCGCCCTCCCGGCACCCCCGCGCCGCCCCCCCGCCCCGCTCGGCCGAGCCCCGCACGGCCAGGCCCGGCCAGGCCCGGCGCGGCCCAGGCGCGCAGGCCGCGCTCACCGGGGAGGCGGCGCTGCCGCCGCGGTGCTCCCGTGTCCCTCCGGGGCTCCCTGTGGCTCCTCCGTGCGTCCTTCCCCGGCGGCTCCTCCCGGTCCCGTTGTGTGGCCGCCGTGTCCAGCCCGTGTGTCCGTGGTGTGTCCGCACGGTGTCCCCGCACAGCCCCTGCCCCCCGTGCCGGGGCTCGGGGTCCCGCTGGGGAAATCCTGGGGAAAAGCTCGCTCACATCCCGGGTTTTCCTTTGGAAGCAGCGGCCGGGTCCCCGCTGTCACCTCCGCGGCCGTGCTGCTGTCACCGGGGGATTGGGGATCCGCTCGCTGCTCCCGGGCTTGGGATTCGTGTTCCTGTGGGGATATTGGGGATTCCCGGCTGAGTCTGGGTTCGTTTCTCTGCCGGGTTTGGGTTCAGTGTCCAGCCGTGTTCCGTTCCTTTCCCGGCCAGGTTTGGGTTCCTTTCCCAGCCGGGTTTGGGTTCCTTTCCCGGCCAGGTTTGGGTTCCTTTCCTGGCCAGGTTTGGGTTCCTTTCCCGGCCAGGTTTGGGTTCCTTTCCCGGCCAGGTTTGGGTTCCTTTCCTGGCCAGGTTTGGGTTCCTTTCCCGGCCAGGTTTGGGTTCCTTTTCCATCCAGGTTTGGGTTCCTTTTCCATCCAGGTTTGGGTTCCTTTCCTGGCCAGGTTTGGGTTCCTTTTCCATCCAGGTTTGGGTTCCTTTCCTGGCCAGGTTTGGGTTCCTTTCCTGGCCAGGTTTGGGTTCCTTTCCCGGCCAGGTTTGGGTTCCTTTTCCATCCAGGTTTGGGTTCCTTTCCCAGCCAGGTTTGGGTTCATTTCCCAGCCAGGTTTGGGTTCCTTTTCCATCCAGGTTTGGGTTCCTTTCCCTGCTGGGTTTGGGTTCTTTTCCCGGCCAGGTTTGGGTTCCTTTTCCATCCAGGTTTGGGTTCCTTTCCCAGCCAGGTTTGGGTTCATTTTCCATCCAGGTTTGGGTTCATTTTCCAGCCAGGTTTGGGTTCATTTTCCAGCCAGGTTTGGGTTCCTTTCCCATCCAGGTTTGGGTTCCTTTTCCATCCAGGTTTGGGTTCATTTTCCATCCAGGTTTGGGTTCCTTTTCCATCCAGGTTTGGGTTCCTTTTCCATCCAGGTTTGGGTTCATTTTCCATCCAGGTTTGGGTTCCTTTCCCTGCTGGGTTTGGGTTCCTTTCCCTGCTGGGTTTGGGTTCCTTTCCCGATCAGGTTTGGGTTCCTTTCCCGGCCAGGTTTGGGTTCCTTTTCCATCCAGGTTTGGGTTCCTTTCCCTGCTGGGTTTGGGTTCCTTTTCCATCCAGGTTTGGGTTCCTTTCCCGGCCAGGTTTGGGTTCCTTTCCTGGCCAGGTTTGGGTTCCTTTTCTGGCCAGGTTTGGGTTCCTTTTCCATCCAGGTTTGGGTTCCTTTCCCGGCCAGGTTTGGGTTCCTTTCCTGGCCAGGTTTGGGTTCCTTTCCTGGCCAGGTTTTGGTTCCTTTTCCATCCAGGTTTGGGTTCCTTTTCCATCCAGGTTTGGGTTCCTTTCCCGCCCAGGTTTGGGGTTCCTTTTCCATCCAGGTTTGGGTTCCTTTTCCAGCCAGGTTTGGGTTCCTTTTCCCACCAGGTTTGGGTTCCTTTCCCAGTGTTCTGTTCCTTTTCCATCTGGTTCTGTTCCGTTCCTTTCCCAGCCCTGTGGACCTCAGAGTTGGGGAAAGTTTTTCCTGGATGTTTAAAGGGAATCCCAGAGTGGAAAAGTTCGTGGGGCAGGAGGAGAATCAAGGATGGAAGAGTTTGGGTTAAAGGGAGGGACAAACCCCCAGGAAGGACCCCAAACCCTCTGAGAGGGCTCAAACCCCCTCTGAAGGAACCCAAAATCCTTTGAAAGGGTCCCTAAAGTCTCACAAAGGACCCAAAACCCTCTGAGAGTGACCCAAACCTCAGAATTGACCCCAAACCCTCAGAAAGGTCCCAGACCTTCTGAAAGGGACCCCAACCCTCTGAAATTGACCCCAAACTCTGTGTAAGGCACCCAAAATCCTCTGAAGGAACCCCAAAGCCTCTGAAGGGACCCCAAATCCAATGAAAAGGACCCTGGACCCCCTGAAATGGACCCAAAACTGTAGAAAGGTCCCAAATCCCCTAAAATTTACTCCAAACCCCCTAAAATTGACCCCAAACCTCTAAAATTTACCCCAAGCTCCTTGAAGTTGACCTAAAACCCCAGAAATTGACCCCAACCCCCCTAAAGTTGACCCCAACCCCCTAAAATTGACCCCTAACCCCCTTAAAATTGACCCCAAACCCCAAAAATTGACACCAAATCCCCTTAAAATTGACCCTAACCCCCCCAAAAATTGACTTAAACCCTCAGAAATTGACCCCAAGCTGTCAGAAATTGACCCCAAACCCCCTAAAAATTGACCCCAACCCTCAGAAAATTGACCCCAACCCCCTTAAAATTTACCTCAAACCCCCTCAAATTGACCCCAACCCCTTTAAAATTGACCCCAAACCCCCTAAATTTGACCCAAGCCCTCAGAAGTTGACCCTAAACTCCCTAAAATTGACACCAAATCCCCCTAAAATTGACCCTAAACCCCTAAAACTGAACCAACCCCTCTAAAATTTACCCCAAAAATTGACCCCAAACCCCCTAAAGTTGACCCAAACCCTCAGAAATTGACCCCAAACCCCTAAAACTGACCCCAACCCTGTTAAAATCGACCCCAAACCCCCTAAAACTGACCCCAAACCCCCTAAATTTACCCAAACCCTCAGAAATTGACCCCAAACCCCTAAAACTGACCCAAACCCCCCTAAAACTGACCCCAAACCCCCTAAATTTACCCAAACCCTCAGAAATTGACCCCAAACCCCTAAAACTGACCCAAACCCCCCTAAAACTGACCCAAACCCCCCTAAAACTGACCCCAAACCCCCTAAATTTACCCAAACCCTCAGAAATTGACCCCAAACCCCCCGGGGAGGCAGCAAACCCCAAACCCCGGGAATTTGGGGCCGTTTTCCATCAGATTTTTATGGATTTGGGGTTGCACAGTGACCAAACCCTCGGCTGGAACAAAATTCCCGGGAATTCTTTCTCCTCCCTGGAATTCTGGGAATAAATCAATCCCAGGAAACACCAGGGTGAGCAGTTCATTAACTCAGAAATGTTTTTTGGGATCAGATCCCGAGGGAAAAAGGGGAATTGTTGGATTATTTTTAACCAGGATTTTAATGAGGGAAAATTCCTGATTTTTCTTCGGGATTCAGCTCCAAAATTTGGGATTTTTTTGTGTTAAACCTCGAGGTGGAAGTTGGAAAAGTTGGGAATGTTGAGCTCAGTGGGGTTGAAGTTTAACAGGAAAATTGTGGGAGAAGTTCCATGGCTGGAAAAGGGATTTGGGAACTTGGAGCAGTTCTGGGAATTCCAAAAAATCTCCGGGAATTCCAAAAAATCGGAGCTGGGTGAGGTTTGGAGTGCTGGGAAAAGGGATTGGAAATGGGACTGAGGAGGTTTGGATGGGAATTTTTTGGGAAAAAATCCTTTTGTTATTCCAGGTTATCCCAACCTGACCAGGAAACTTCCAGGATTTTGGGAATTCCATCCCAAAATCCCATTAAATTCCCATTTTCCAAGGGAAAACCATTCCCGATCCTTCTCCAAGGAGCTCCTGGAGGCTCTGGAAGTGACTCCAGGAATTTTCCCTGGAATTTCCCTTTTCCAAGAGAACATTCCCAGCAATCCCAGAGGGATTTTTATGGAATATTCTTTAGGAATAAGAATTTTGGGAATAAATCCCAACTAGCAGCAGGGTCAGGAAAGGGTTGGGAAATTGGGAAAATTCCGCTGCTGCTTCCCAACAATTTTGCTTTGCCTGGAAAAAATTCCCAGAGGAATTTCTGGAATTGTGCTGGAGCCCAAATCCATTTTTAGGGATTTGTGGCTGCTCTGGTGAAGCCCTAAAAGTTTTTTCCATGGATTTTATTCCATGTGGTGAAGCCTGAATTCATTTTTTATGGATTTTTTTGTGGATTTTTCCTGGAGTGACAAATCCCAATTTTTTTAGGGATTTTTTTCCTGGTTTGGTGAAGCCCCAAATTTTTTTAAATGGATTTTTATGGATTTTTAATGGATTTTTATGGATTTTTTAATGGATTTTTATGGATTTATATGAACAAGGCCCCAAATTTTTTATGGATTTTTCCTGGTGTGACAAAGCCCAAATCCCATTTTTTTTAAGGATTTTTTTTTTCCTGGTTTGGTGAAGCCCAAAAATTTTTATGGATTTTTCCTGGGATGATGAAGCCCCAAATCCAATTTTTCCTGGATTTTACGTGGAGTGACAAAGTCCAAATCCCATTTTTTTAGGATTTTTTTCCTGGTTTGGTGAAGCCAAAAAAATTTTTTTATGGATTTTACCTGATATGAACAAGGCCCAAAAATTTTTATGGATTTTTCCTGGAATGATCAAGTCCCAAATCCAATTTTTTATGGATTTTTCCTGGAATGATCAAGTCCCAAATCCAATTTTTTATGGATTTTTCCTGGAGTGAAGAAGCCCAAATCCATTTTTTTAAGGGATTTTTTTCCTGGAATGGTGAAATCCAAAAATTTTTTTATGGATTTTACCTGGAGTGAAGAAGCCCCAAAAATTTTTATGGATTTTTCCTGGAGTGACAAAGCCCAAATCCCATTTTTTTTAAGGGATTTTTTTTCCTGGTTTGGTGAAGCCCAAAAATATTTTTATGGATTTTTCCTAGAATGGTGAAGCCCAAATTTTTTTTATGGATTTTTCCTGGAGTGAAGAAGCCCCAAAAATTTTTATGGATTTTTCCTGGAGTGACAAAGCCCAAATCCAAATTTTATGGATTTTACCTGGAATGATGAAGCCCAAATCCAATTTTTTATGGATTTTTCCCAGAATGACGAAACCCAAATTAATTTTTCATGGATTTTTCCCAGTGTGAAGAATCCCCAAAAATTTTTATGGATTTTTCCTGGAATGATGAAACTCAAATCGAATTTTTTCTGGTTTTTTCCTGGAATGGTGAAGCCCAAAAATATTTTTAATGGATTTTTCTTGGAATGATGAAGCCCCAAAAATTTTTATGGATTTTTTCCTGGAATTATGAAGCCCAACAAGATTTTTCCTGGATTTTTTCTGGAATGCTGAAACCCAAATGAATTTTTCACGGATTTTTCCCGGTGTGAAGAATTCCCAAAAATTTTTTATGGATTTTACCTGGAATGGTGAAGCCCAAACCCGATTTTTATGGATTCTGCCAGGTTTTCATCCCAAAAAACCCAAAATTCTGGGAATTACGAGCGATCCCTGCAGGTTTTGGTGGGAATTTTGCACTCGGAGCAGCTCCTGGAATGAAAATTTTTGGGATTTTCCAAATTTTTTTCCTCCTTGGAGCAAAGAATCATAAATCCCATTTTTTCCCCTTTGGAAGCAGATTTGTCCCATTTTTTCCCATTTTTTTCCCATTTTTTTCCCATTTTTTTCCCATTTTTTTCCCATTTTTTTCCCATTTTTTTCCCATTTTTTTCCCATTTTTTCCCCATTTTTTCCCCATTTTTTCCCCATTTTTTCCCCATTTTTTCCCCATTTTTTCCCCATTTTTTCCCCATTTTTTCCCCATTTTTCCCCATTTTTTCCCCATTTTTTCCCCATTTTTTCCCCATTTTTTCCCCATTTTTTCCCCATTTTTCCCATTTTTTCCCCATTTTTTCCCCATTTTTTCCCCATTTTTTCCCCATTTTTTCCCCATTTTTTCCCCATTTTTTCCCATTTTTTCCATTTTTTCCCCATTTTTTCCCCATTTTTTCCCATTTTTTCCCATTTTTTCCCCATTTTTTCCCCATTTTTTCCCCATTTTTTCCCCATTTTTTCCCCATTTTTTCCCCATTTTTTCCCCATTTTTTCCCCATTTTTTCCCCATTTTTCCCCATTTTTTCCCAATTTCCTGAGGTGTTTCCTGTGCTGCCTGAAGTGGGCTGGAATTCCTTGGGAATTTCTGGGATAAGGATGGATGTTCCCTTTCCCTTGGAGTTGGGAAATCTTGGAATGATGGAAAATGGAGATTCCAAGGGTTTTGTTGGCTGGGAGGAAATTCGGGATGGGAAGAAATCCCAGGATGTCCTGGAAGGGGAAATTTGGAAAATTCAGGAACCTGGAAGTCAAAATTTGGGAAATTTGGGACTCTGGAGGTGGAAATTTGGGAAATTTGTGATCCTGGAAATGGAAATTTGGGGTCCTGGAAGGGGAAATTTGGGAAATTTGGGGTCCTGGAAGGGGAAATTTAGGAAATTTGGGGTCCTGGAAATGGAAATTTGGAAAATTTGGGATCCTGGAAGTTGAAATTCGGGAAATTTGGGAAATTTGGGGTCCTGGAAGTCGAAATTTGGGAAATTTGGGATCCTGAGAGGTCCCAGGATATCCTGGAAGTGGAAATTTGGGAAATTTGGGATCCTGGAAGGGGAAATTTGGGAAATTTGGGATTCTGGAAATGGAAATTTGGAAAATTTGGGATCCTGGAAGGGGAAATTTGGGAAATTTGGGATTCTGGAAATGGAAATTTGGGAAATTTGGGGTCCTGGAAATGGAAATTTGGGAAATTTGGGGTCCTGGAAGTCGAAATTTGGGAAATTTGGGATCCTGAGAGGTCCCAGGATATCCTGGAAGTGGAAATTTGGGAAATTTGGGATCCTGGAAGTTGAAATTTGGGATTCTGGAAGTGGAAATTTGGAAAATTTGGGATCCTGGAAATGGAAATTTGGGAAATTTGGGATGTCCTGGAGGGATTTAAAATCCACCTGGACGTGGAATTTTGGGAATTTTCAGCGCCTCCCTTGACACTGCTTGGATTTGGATCTTGGAATTCATTCCCAACCCAAATTCCAGGATTTTCAGGCTGCTGGGAATAGGAAAATCAGGGAAAAGTTCAAATTCCTTGGAAAACGAAGAGCAGGGAGAAGCCAGGGAAGCTCTGGATCCAATTCCGGATTTTCCAGAGGTTTCCCCAGCCAGGCTTGAGCAGAAAACGAAATCCAGGAATTCCAGGGGTTTTTTTTCCAAGATTTCCATTGAATTATTGAGGAAAAAATTCCACTGGAATAAAAAAATGGGGATTGGATCCGGTTTGGGAATGTTTGCCCTCTGGGGAGGTGATTCCTGCTGGGATTATGGGATGGAAACGCTTCCCATTGCCAAGTTTTGGGGATTCCAAGTTGGAATTCCTGTTGTTCTTGAGGGCTGGGATGGGATTTTGGGAAGGAATTCCCAGAGAATTCCCAGAAAATGAAACTTCTGAATTCCCCAGAGCTCCCTGCCAGAAATTCCAGGTTTTTTCTTGGATTCAGGAGTGGGAAATGCTCGGGGAGCACCGGGAATGTTCCCAATTCTTGGCTTGGATGCTCCTGGAAGGATTAAAAAAATCTGGAAAATTCCATGGAATTTGGGATCAGCTGTGGTTAATTAGGGAGGAAATGAAGGAATTTTGGGGGAGAATTCCCAAAAATTGGGGATTTTATCCGGGTTTGTTCGGTTGGATCGCAGGTCTGGGGAATTTGGGAGGTTTTTTCCATGGAGTTTTGTGCACATTGAATTAAAAATGGAGGAAAAATCCTGAAATTATGGAAAATTGGTGGAAATTATGGAGGAAAAATTCCAGATTTGTGGAAAATTGCTGGACATAATGGAGGAAAACTCCCAAAATTGTGGAAAATTGGAAATGGAGGAAAAATCCCAAAATTACGGAAAATTGGTGGAATTTATGGATGAAAACTCCTGAAATTATGGAAAATTGCTGGAAATGATGAGGAAAAATCCCAAAATTGTGGAAAATTGGTGGAAATGGAGGAAAAAATTCCAAAGTTATGGAAAATTGGTGGAAATTATGGAGGAAAAATCCCAATATTATGGAAAATTGGTGGAAATCCCGAAATTATGGAAAATTGGTGGAAATTATGAGGTAAAAACCCCAAATTGTGGAAAATTGGTGGAAATTATGAGGTAAAAATCCCAAAATTATGAAAAGTTGGTGGAAATGATGCAGGAAAAATCCCAAATTATGGAAAATTGGTGGAAACGATGGAGGAAAACTCCCAGAATTATGGAAAATTGGTGGAAATGGAGGAAAAAATCCCAAAATTGTGGAAATTTGCTGGACATGATGGAGGAAAAATCCCAAAATTATAAAAAATTGGTGGAAATGGAGGAAAAATCCCAAATTATGGAAAATTGGTGGAAATGGAGGAAAAAATTCCAAAGTTATGGAAAATTGGTGGAATTTATGGAGGAAAAATCCCAATATTATGGAAAATTGGTGGAAATCCCAAAATTGTGGAAAATTGGTGGAAATGGAGGAAAAAATCAAAAAATTATGGAAAATTGGTGGAAATTAAGAGGGAAAAATCCTGAAATTATGAAAATTGGTGGAAATGATGAAGGAAAAAAAAATCTCAAAATTATAAAAAATTGGTGGAAATTATGAGGTAAAAACCCCAAATTATGGAAAATTGGTGGAAATTATGAAGGAAAAATTCCAAAATTGTGGAAAAATGGTGGAAATTATGAGGGAAAAACCCCAAATTGTGGAAAATTGGTGGAAATGAAGGAAAACTCCCAAAATTATAAAAATTGGTGGAAATGATGGAGGAGAAATCCCGAAATTATAAAAAATTGGTGGAAATTATGAGGGAAAACCCCAAAATTATGGAAAATTGGTGGAAATGATGGAGGAAAAATCAAAAAATTGTGGAAAATTGGAAATGGAGGAAAAAATCCCAAAATTATGGAAAGTTGGTGGAAATGATGAAGGAAAAAAATCTCAAAATTATAAAAAATTGATGGAAATTATGAGGTAAAAACCCCAAAATTATGGAAAATTGGTGGAAATGATGGAGGAAAAATCAAAAAATTATGGAAATTTGGAGGAAATTATGAGGGAAAAATCCCGAAATTGTGGAAAATTGGTGGAAATTATGAGGTAAAAACCCCAAATTTGTGGAAATTTGGTGGAAATGATGAGGGGAAAATCCCAAAATTATAAAAATTGGTGGAAATGATGCAGGAAAAATCCCAAAATATGGAAAATTGGTGGAAATTATGGAGGAAAACTCCTGAAATTATGGAAAATTGGTGGAAATTATGAGGTAAAAACCCCAAAATTGTGGAAAATTGGTGGAAATGGAGGAAAAAATCAAAAAATTATGAAAATTGGTGGAAATGATGAAGGAAAAAAATCTCAAAATTATAAAAAATTGATGGAAATTATGAGGTAAAACCCCAAATTATGGAAAATTGGTGGAAATGATGAAGGAAAAATTCCAGAATTGTGGAAAATTGGTGGAAATTATGAGGTAAAGACCCCAAAATTATGGAAAGTTGGTGGAAATGATGGAGGAAAAATCAAAAAATTGTGGAAATTTGGAGGAAATTATGAGGGAAAAATCCCGAAATTGTGGAAAATTGGTGGAAATGCAGGAAAAATTCCAGAATTTTGGAAATTTGGTGGAAATTATGAGGGAAAAATCCCGAAATTGTGGAAAATTGGTGGAAATTATGAGGTAAAAACCCCAAATTTGTGGAAAATTGGTGGAAATGATGAAGGAAAAAACATCTCAAGATTATGGAAATTTGGTGGAAATGATGGAGGACAAATCAAAAAATTGTGGAAATTGGTGGAAATTATGAGGGGAAAATCCCAAATTATGGAAAATTGGTGGAAATGATGAGGGAAAACCCCAAAATTATGGAAAATTGGTGGAAATGCAGGAAAAATTCCAGAATTATGGAAATTTGGTGGAAATGATGAAGGAAAAAAATCTCAAAATTATAAAAAATTGGTGGAAATTATGAGGGAAAAAAAATCTCAAAATTATGGAAATTTGATGGAAATGATGGAGGAAAAATCCCAAAATTATAAAAATTGGTGGAAATGATGCAGGAAAAAATCCCAAATTTATGGAAAATTGGTGGAAATCCCGAAATTATGGAAATTTGGTGGAAATGATGAAGGAAAAATCCCAATATTATGGAAAATTGGTGGAAATTACAGAGGAAAAATCCCAAAATCGTGGAAATTTTTTTTTAAATCAAATTTTAAATTAAATTTTTTTAATTAAAATTTTAAATTTTAATTCCCGCCGTGTCCCTGTGGGATTGCTCTGTTTGGGATTTATTTTTTTGGGAATTGTTTTCCCTGGCTCACGGGGAGTTAATTCCCGGGATCCATGGGAAGGCTGGCACGGCTCAGGACAAACAAGGGAGTTCTGTCCCTGCAGTGTCCCACAAATTCCAGGCAGGAATTGTTTCCTTGGAAGTGGGAAGAGAAATGATTCCAGGGAAAGCCTCGTTCCTGCAAATTCCTGTAAAAATTCCAGTCAAATTCCTGCAAAATTCCTGTAAAAATTCCAGTCAAATTCCTGCAAAATTCCTGTAAAAATTCCAGTCAAATTCCTGCAAAATTCCTGTAAAAATTCCAGTCAAATTCCTGCAAAATTCCTGTAAAAATTCCAGTCAAATTCCTGCAAAATTCCTGTAAAAATTCCAGTCAAATTCCTGCAAAATTCCTGTAAAAATTCCAGTCAAATTCCTGCAAAATTCCTGTAAAAATTCCAGTCAAATTCCTGCAAAATTCCTGGAAAAATTCCAGTCAAATTCCTGCAAAATTCCTGTAAAAATTCCAGTCAAATTCCTGTAAATTCCTGCAAAAAATCCTGTAAATTCCTACAAAATTCCTACAAAATTCCTACAAAATTCCTACAAAATTCCTACAAAATTCCTACAAAATTCCTACAAAATTCCTACAAAATTCCTACAAAATTCCTACAAAATTCCTACAAAATTCCTACAAAATTCCTACAAAATTCCTACAAAATTCCTACAAAATTCCTACAAAATTCCTACAAAATTCCTACAAAATTCCTACAAAATTCCTACAAAATTCCTACAAAATTCCTGTAAAAATTCCTGTAAAAATTCCTGCAAAATTCCTGCAAAAATTCCTGTAAATTCCTACAAAAACTCCTACAAAAATTCCTGTAAATTTCTGTAAAAAGAGAAAGGGAAAGGAGAAAGGAAAGGAAAAGTCACAGCAAGTCCAACGTGTGTGTGCACAAGTACAGTGCAGGGGAGTCACCTGCAATCCCTGCTGTCCCTGAATCCAATTTTTCCATGTTTTTCCATGTTTTCCAGAGCCTGGCCCAGCTGGAGAACCTGTGCAAGCAGCTCTATGAGACCACGGACACGGGCACGCGCCTGCAGGCCGAGAAGGCCCTGGTGGAGTTCACCAACAGCCCCGAGTGCCTGAGCAAGTGCCAGCTGCTCCTGGAGAGAGGCAGCGTGAGTACATCCCAAACATTCCCAAAATTCCACAAAATCATGGAATTCCAGGCTTGGATAAATGAATTGTAATTATCTCCTTGCTATGGTGGGGTTCATTAACAGCTCCAAGTGGCAGGTGCTCCTGGAGAGAGGCAGTGTGAGTGTATCCCAAACATTCCCCCAAATTCATGGAATTCCACATCCCAAACATCCCCAAAATCCTGGAGTTCCATGTCCCAAAAACTCCCAAAAATCCTGGAGTTCTAAGCTTGGAGAAAGGAATTGTAATTATTCCCCTGCCCTTTTGGGGTTCATCCAGCCCCGGTGCCAACTGCTCCTGGAGATAGGCAGTGTGAGTGTATCCCAAAATTCCCCAAAATCCTGGAGTTCCAGATCTCAAAATTCCCCAAAATCCTGGAGTTTCACATCCCAAACATCCCCCAAATCCTGGAGTTCCATGTCCCAAAATCTCCCCAAAATCATGGAGTTCCAGGCTTGGATAAAAGAATTGTAATTGTCCCCCTGCCCTTTTGGGGTTCATCAACAGCCCCAAGTGCCTGAGCAAGTGCAGCTGCTCCTGGAGAGAGGCAGCGTGAGTAGATCCCAAACATTCCCAAAATTCCACAAAATCATGGAATTCCAGGCTTGGATAAAGGAATTGTAATTATCCCCTTGCTTTGGTGGGGTTCATTAATAGCCCTGAGTGCCTGAGCAAGTGGCAGCTGCTCCTGGAGAGAGGGAATGTGAGTACATCCCAAACATTCCCCATAATCATCGAGTTCCAGATCTCAAAATTCCCCAAAATCCTGGAATTCCACATCACAAAAATTCCCCAAAATCATGGAGTTCCATGTCCCAAAAACTCCCCAAAATCCTGGAGTTCCACACCCCAAAAATTCCCCAAAATCCTGGAATTCCACATCACAAAAATTCCCCAAGGTCCTGGAATTCCAAGCTTGGATAAGGGAATTATAATGAGAACATCCCAAATATTCCCCAAAAATCCTGGAATTCCACGCTTGGAGAAAGGAATCCTAATTATCCCCCACACCAAGTGTTTTTCCATCCTGGAATTCCCATGGATTGAGAAATAACACAAGAAATCCAAAAGTTTTCCTTGGAAGTGGGGAGAGAACTGATTCCAGGGAAAGCCTCAGTCCAGGGTTCCTCCCAAAATTCCTGCAAATTCCTGAAAAATTCTTATAATTGCCTGTAAATTCCTGCAAAATTTCCTGTAAATTCCTGCTGAATTCCTGGAAATTTCTGCAGAATTCCTGTAAATTCCTGCAAAAATCCTGTAAATTTGCTGTAAATTCCTGCACAATTCCTGTTGAATTCCTGTAAAATTCCTGCAAATTTCCTGTGAATTCCTGCAAAATTCCTTTAAATTCCTGCAAAATTCCTTTAAATTCCTGCAAAATTCCTTTAAATTTCTGCAAAATTCCTTTAAATTCCTGCAAAATTCCTTTAAATTTCTGCAAAATTCCTTTAAATTCCTGCAAAATTCCTGTTAAATTTCTGCAAATTTCCTGTGAATTCCTGCTTAATTCCTGCAAATTTCTGCAAAACTTCTGCAAAATTCCTGCAAATTTCTGCTAAACTCCTGTAAATTTCCTGTAAATTCCTGCAAAATTCCTGTAAATCACTACAAATTCCTGTAAATCCCTGTAAAATCTTGGGAATTTTCCCCAGAATTGTTGGAATTTGTGGGATGTGGCTCATCCATGCCCTGCCGAATCGGGAGCTGCGTCCAGGAATATTTCTCCCTTTGACTCCCAATTTCTGGAATTTGCTTCAAATCCGTTTCTGCTCCATGAATTAAAATTCCATCGGGTTTTTTTATGGATTAATCTCTTTTTTTCCCATTTTTTTTTCCCCCAGTCCTCCTATTCCCAGTTACTGGCGGCCACCTGCCTTACCAAACTGGTGTCACGCACAAACAACCCCCTGCCGCTGGAGCAGCGCATCGATATCCGTGAGTCTGGAATTCTTTCCCAAAAAATCCTTGGGATTTCTCCTCCTTTCCCTTGCCTGGAACGTTCCCTGCACCCTGGGGGATTTCATGGATTCTTATGGATTGTTATGGGGGGGTTCAGTAGAGTCCAAGGTTGAATATTTGGGAATTTTTTGGGATAAAAGGGAATGGCGGCTCGGTGGGTTTGTGATTTGGTAAGTTTTCCTCAGAATTTTAAATTGGCTTTTCCAGGTCTATCCCAGGAGTAAATCCAACCTTTTCCCAGATCTATTCCAGAATAAATCCAGGCTTTTTCTGTGTCAATTCCAGGGCTAAATCCAACCTTTTCCCAGATCTTTCCCAGGGCAAATCCAGCCCTTTCCCAGGTGTATTCCAAGTCTAAATCCAGCCCTTTTCCAAGTCTGTTCCAGGGTAAATCCAGGTTTTTCCCAGATCTATTCCAGGGCTAAACCCAGCCCTTTTCCAGGTCTATTCCAGGGTAAATCCAGCCCTTTCCCAGGTGTATTCCAAGTCTAAATCCAGCCCCTTTTCCAAGTCTGTTCCAGGGTAAATCCAGCCCTTTTCCAGATCTATTCCAGGGTAAATCCAGCCCATTTCCAGGTCCAAATCCAACCTTTTCCCAGATCTAATCCAGGGCTAAATCCAACCCTTTTCTGGGTCTATTCCAGGGCAAATCCAGCCATTTCCCTGGTGTATTCCAAGTCTAAATCCAACCTTTTCCCAAATCTATTCCAGGGCTAAATCCAACCCTTTCCCAGGTCTATTCCAGGGTAAATCCAGCCCTTTCCCAGATCTATTCCAGGATAAATCCAACCCTTTCCCAAATCTTTCCAGCTCTGAATCCAAGCTTTCCCAGCTCTATTCCAGGGCTAAATCCAGCCCTTTTCCAGGTGTATTCCAAGTCTAAATCCAGCCCTTTTCCAAGTCTGTTCCAGGGTAAATCCAGCCCTTTCCCAGATCTCTTCCAGAATAAATCCAACCCTTTCCCAAATCTTTTCCAGTTCTGAATCCAGCCCTTTTCCACATCTATTCCAGGGTAAATCCAACCTTTTCCCAGATCTATTCCAGGGCTAAATCCAACCCTTTTCCATGTCTATTCCAGGGTAAATCCAACCCTTTTCCAGCATCTTATATCCCCAAATCAAACCCCAGCCTTTCTCCCTTACTCCCACCACTTCTTTCAACTTCCCCTCATTCCTCCCCTCAATTCAACCTCCCCAAAGCTCCATTTCCTTCCAGCCATTCCCACTGGGGCTGGATTTTATCTCCAGCTCCACCTTTTCCGTGTTTTCCAGGGAATTATGTGCTGAACTACCTGGCCACGAGGCCGAAGCTGGCGACGTTCGTGACGCAGGCGCTGATCCAGCTCTACGCCAGGATCACCAAGCTGGGCTGGTTCGACTGCCAGAAGGACGAGTACGTCTTCAGGAACGTCATCAACGACGTCACCCGCTTCCTGCAGGTCAGATTCCCTCCTCACAATTCCCAGGATTCGCCAAAATCCAGGAATTTGCTGCTGGTGTGAAGGAATTCAGGCACTTCCATAGTGGTGTTTTCAGTAGGGGCTTCTGAGGGTGAAGAGCTCCTTAAAATCAGGGAATTGTTTCAGGGAATTGTTCCTGGATGCTCCCAGTTTTGCACCAGGTTCCTGCAGGTCAGATTCCCTCCTCACAATTCCCAGGATTCACCAAAATCCAGGAATTTGCTGCTGGTGTGAAGGAATTCAGGCACTTCCATAGTGGTGTTTTCAGTAGGGGCTTCTGAGGGTGAAGACCTCCTTAAAATCAGGGAATTGTTTCAGGGAATTGTTCCTGGATGCTCCCAGTTTTGCAGCAGGTTCCTGCAGGTCAGATTCCATCAGATTCCCTCCTCAGAATTCCCAGGATTCAACAAAATCCAGGAATTTGCTGCTGCCGTGAAGGAATTCAGGCTCTTCTGTAGCAGTGTTTTCAGTAGGGGCTTCTGAGGGGAAACAACTCCTTAAAAATTCAGGGAATTGTTTCTGGATGCTCCCAGCTTTGCAGCAGGTTCCTGCAGGTCAGATTCCATCAGATTCCCTCCTCAGAATTCCCAGGATTCGCCAAAATTCAGGAATTTGCTGCTGCTGTGAAGGAATTCAGGCTCTTCTGTAGCGGTGTTTTCAGTAGGGGCTTCCAAGGGAAAGCAGCTCCTTCAAAATCAGGGAATTGTTTCAGGGAATTGTTCCTGGATGCTCCCAGCTTCCCACCAGGTTCCTGCAGGTCAGATTCCTTCCTCAGAATTCCCGGGATTCACCAAAATCCAAGAGTTTTCTGCTGCTGTGAAGGAGTCAGGCTTTTCCTTATTGGTGTTTTCAGCAGAGGCTTCTGAGGGAAAAAGTTCCTTAAAAATTCAGGGAATTGTCCCTGGATGCTCCCAGTTTTGCACCAGGTTCCTGCAGGTCAGATTCCCTCCTCAGATTTCCTGGGATTCACCAAAATCCCGGAGTTTCCCACTGCCATGAAGGAGTTCAAGCTCTTCCTTATTGGTGTTTTCAGTAGGGGCTTCTGAGGGGAAACAACTCCTTAAAAATTCAGGGAATTGTTCCTGGATGCTCCCAGCTTTTTTTTTTTTCACTCCCTGTTTGTGGTGAGGTGCTGAGAGCTCCTGTCTTGAGGGGTTGTTTTGTTTTGTTGGCATCTTCCATCTTTTCCCATGTTTTGGTGTGATTTTCTGGGATGAGAAGGGAAAAAAACCCTCAAGGATAAGGAATTATTTAGTGAGGATGAGTGTGAGAACCTTTTTCAAACTCAAATCCAACCCATGGATGAGTAGAAAATCCAGGAATTTTTTGCTTTGTTGTTCTCTTCCCATCTATGGAAATTCGATTTTATATTTGACTGCTTAAGAATTCAGGGAGCAGGGAATTGTTTCAGGGAACAGGGAATTATTTCTGGGAGCAGGGAATTGTCCCTGGATACTCCCACCTTTAGGATCCATCTTTTCCAAACTCCAATCCATGGATATTCCTGAGATTTCTTTAAACATCCTACATTCATTCTCTCAAATCAACCTCCCAAAAGCTCCTTGCTTTTGTTTCTTTATAAATAAGGATTAAACCTTTCTAGCCAAGATTTTTTCCAAGGAAAAAAAGGAATTTTTCCAAAAGAAAGCTGTGCCTTTGCCTCCCCAGGACAGTGTAGAGCACTGCATCATAGGAGTGACAATCCTGTCCCAACTAACGAATGAAATTAATCAAGTAAGTGCTACAGCCTTCCTCAGTGAAGTAAGTGTCCAATTTTCTCATTCATATTGTTGTGTCCTGCCTTTTCCGGGGTTTTTTTTTTGGGAATTTTGCTGTCTGGGAGGTGTTTGAGGGGGGATTTTGTGTTTGTTGGGGTTTTTTTTTGTTGTTGTTGTTTTTCACTCCCTGTTTGTGGTGAGGTGCTGAGAGCTCCTGTCTTGAGGGGTTGTTTTGTTTTGTTGGCATCTTCCATCTTTTCCCATGTTTTGGTGTGATTTTCTGGGATGAGAAGGGATAAAAAAAAACCTAAGGATAAGGAATTATTTAGTGAGGATGAGTGTGAGAACTTTCTGTTGTCAGCCCCCTCGTATTGACCAGGGAGGAAAAAAACAAAATTTACCAACTGTGCCCATTTTAAAACAATCTATTTCATCCAGGATGAAACTCAGAGGGAATTCGTGGGATAAAATTCCCAGAAATCCTGCTGGATTCTCCAGCCTTGTCCCTTTCACAGCCCCTGAGGCCTGGATAGAAATCCTGGCCCAGCTTTTCCAGAGGATTTAAGATCCCTCCAAGGCTGTGCTCTGAATTCCCTCTGGAATTGCTGCTGGAATATGGGATGAGCAGCTTTACCTGCTGCTATCCCAATTTCCATGATTTTCCCATGGTTTTTCCAATTTTTTCCATGGTTTTCCCCTCAGCCGGGTTTTGCTGCAGTCCTGAGGGGCACAAGGAGTAGAAAAGTCTCTGATTTTCAGCACCTCCTTCTAAACCAGGGAGAAAAAAAGCAAAATTTTCCCTCTGTGCCCACTTTTACACAATCCCTTTCATCCAGGATGAAACTTTGAAGGAATTTGTGGGATAAAATTCCCAAAAATCCTGCTGGATTCTCCAGCCATGTCCCGTTCACAGCCCCTGAGGCCTGGCCAGGCCAAATCCTGGCCCAGCTTTTCCAGAGGATTTAAAATCCCTCCAAGGCTGTTCTGCCTCTGGAATTGCTGCTGGAAGTTGGGATGAGCAGCTTTACCTGCTGCTATCCCAATTTCCATGTTTTTCCATGGTTTTTCCATTTTTTTCCATGGTTTTCCCCTCAGCCAGGCTGATTTTGCTGCAGTCCTGAGGGGCACGAGGAGTGGAAAAGTCTCTGATTTTCAGCCCCTCCTAGACCAGGGAGAAAAAACCCCAAAAATTTCCCTCTGTGCCCACTTTTAAACCATCCCTTTCATCCAGGATGAAGCTGTGAAGGAATTTGTGGGATAAAATTCCCAGAAATCCTGCTGGATTCTCCAGCCATGTCCCTTTCACAGCCCCTGAGGCCTGGCCAGGCCAAATCCTGGCCCAGCTTTTCCAGAGGATTTAAAATCCCTCCAAGGCTGTTCTGCCTCTGGAATTGCTGCTGGAATATGGGATGAGCAGCTTTACCTGGTGCTATCCCAATTCCCATGATTTTTCCATGGTTTTTCTATTTTTTTCCATGGTTTTCCTCTCAGCCAGGCCAATTTTGCTGTAGTCCTGAGGGGCACAAGGACTGGAAAAGTCTCTGATTTTCAGCCCCTCCTAAACCAGGGAGAAAAACTCCATAATTTTCCCTCTGTGCCTGTTTTTAAACCATCCCTTTCATCCAGGATGAAGCTGTGAAGGAATTTGTGGGATAAAATTCCCAGAAATCCTGCTGGATTCTCCAGCCATGTCCCTTTCACAGCCCCTGAGGCCTGGCCAGGCCAAATCCTGGCCCAGCTTTTCCAGAGGATTTAAAATCCCTCCAAGGCTGTTCTGCCTCTGGAATTGCTGCTGGAAGTTGGGATGAGCAGCTTTACCTGCTGCTATCCCAATTCCCATGATTTTTCCATGGTTTTTCTATTTTTTTCCATGGTTTTCCTCTCAGCCAGGCCGATTTTGCTGCAGTCCTGAGGGGCACGAGGAGTGGAAAAGTCTCTGATTTTCAGCCCCTCCCTCAAGACCAGGGAGAAAAAAACCAAAATTTTCCCTCTGTGCCCACTTTTACACAATCCCTTTCATCCAGGATGAAACTTTGAAGGAATTTGTGGGATAAAATTCCCAAAAATCCTGCTGGATTCTCCAGCCATGTCCCTTTCACAGCCCCTGAGGCCTGGCCAGGCCAAATCCTGGCCCAGCTTTTCCAGAGGATTTAAAATCCCTCCAAGGCTGTTCTGCCTCTGGAATTGCTGCTGGAAGCTGGGATGAGCAGCTTTACTCATCCCAGTACTATCCCAATTTCCATGATTTTTCCATGATTTTTCCATTTTTTCCCATGGTTTTCCCTCGGCCAGGTTTCGCTGCTGTCCTGAGAGGCACGAGGAGTGGAAAAGTCTCTGATTTTCAGTTCTTCCTTCTAGACCAGGGAGAAAAACCCCCAGATTTTTCCCTCTGTTCCTGTTTTTAAACAATCCCTTTCATCCAGGATGAAACTCAGAGGGAATTTGTGGGATAAAATTCCCAGAAATCCTGCTGGATTCTCTGGCCATGTCCCTTTAACAGCCCCTGAGGCCTGGATAGAAATCCTGGCCCAGCTTTTCCAGAGGATTTAAGATCCCTCCAAGGCTGTTCTGCCTCTGGAATTGCTGCTGGAATATGGGATGAGCAGCTTTACCTGCTGCTATCCCAATTTCCATGATTTTCCCATGGTTTTTCCAATTTTTTCCATGGTTTTCCCCTCAGCCGGGTTTTGCTGCAGTCCTGAGGGGCACAAGGAGTAGAAAAGTCTCTGCTTTTCAGCACCTCCTTCTAAACCAGGGAGAAAAAAAGCAAAATTTTCCCTCTGTGCCCGTTTTTAAACCATCCCTTTTATCCAGGATGAAACTCAGAAGGAATTTGTGGGATAAAATTCCCAGAAATCCTGCTGGATTCTCCGGCCATGTCCCTTTCACAGCCCCTGAGGCCTGGATAGAAATCCTGGCCCAGCTTTTCCAGAGGATTTAAGATCTCTCCAAGGCTGTGCTCTGGAGTTCCCTCTGGAATTGCTGCTGGAATATGGGATGAGCAGCTTTACCTGCTGCTATCCCAATTTCCATGATTTTTCCATGATTTCTCCATTTTTCCCCATGATTTTCCCCTCAGCCAAGCAGATTTTGCTGCAGTCCAGAGGGTCACAATGGTTGTAAAATCTCTGATTTTCCTTAAAAAAACAGGTGGAAAAAATATTTTGATTTTTATGTCTCACTAAGTAACGAACTTCGGATTTTCTTAGGATGTTGCTTAATCCAGAGAAATCCTGGAGGGATTAAATTGGTGTCAGAGCTGGAAATGGAGGAGTCTAGTTCATTGATTTAAGCCAAATTTACTGATTTAATCCAAATTTACTGATTTAAGCCAAATTCACCAATTTAATTGTGGTGAAGAGGAAGGAAATCCCATTTTCACAAGGCCAGAAATAAAAGGGATTTTCCATCCCCAAAAAAGGCTTGAAATGGGAATTAAATAATGTTCATTTTCCTAAACTCCCTGAAATCCCAATAGTCTGAACTGAGGAATAATTTGGATATTAAAGCACCTGAAAATTTTAAATGTGTTGGGGCTTTTCCTTCTCTCCTACAATATAAAGGATGGGAGTTTGGGGATCCTCTGTGGAATTGTTGGGAAAATTCAGGTCTAAAATTATTGGAGCTGCCTTGGTTCCTCAAATCCTGGAGGAGGGGTTTGGAAATTGGAATTGAAATGAGGAACAGGAAAATAGAAACATTTCAAAGTGGATATTTATGCTGGAATTCTGCATCCCATGGGGATAACTCAATGCACATGTCAAATTTGGCTGGGATCGATGGCAAAAATGGGAATTTTTTCCTCATTTTGTCCCTTTTCCTGGGAAAAAAAAACCACAAAAACTGAGTTTTGCTATTCCCCACCTCTGGGATCTGGTGACAGATCCAGGAGTGGAATTTATCCCATAAAACTGCAAAGTCCACCCTGGATAATTCCTTCCAGTTCCCTTCTCCATCCAGGATTTAATTCCTGGTGTTTGTCCCTGTCTGCCCAGAAGCTCCAGCTGGGATTGAACCCTTTGGAGCTGGGAATTCCCATTCCTAGAATCCAAAAAAACCCGTTCTTGCTGCTGATTTGGGCAAAGACTGAAGTGAAAGTACGAATAAAATTGGAATAAAATCCCCAGAAATGTGGATTTATCCCTGGAAAAGTTGTGGAATTGCATCCTGTGGTTCTGGGGATTGAAACTTTTGCAGCTGGGAATTCCCATTCCAAAAATCCCAAAAAATCCTCGTTTTCACTGCTGATTTGGGCAAAGATTGAAGCGAAAGTAGGAATAAATTTGTAATAAAACCCCCAGGAACGTGGATTTATCCATGGAAAAGCTGTGGGAATTGCATCCTGCTGCTGCTGGGGGTTGAACCCTTTGGAGCTGGGAATTCCCATTCCTAAAATCCAAAATAAACCCCATTTTGCTGCTGATTGGAGCAAAGATTGAAGCGAAAGTAGGAATAAATTGGAATAAACCCCCAGGAACGTGGATTTATCCATGGAAAAGCTGTGGAATTGCATCCTGCTGCTGCTGGGGATTGAACCTTTTGCAGCTGGAATTCCCATTCCTAAAATCCCATTTTTGCTGCTGATTGAGCAAAGCTTGAAGCAAAACTGATAAAAATTGGGAGTAAAAACCCCAGGAATGTGGATTTTTCCATGGAAAGTGTGGAATGGTTCTGGGAGGGATGTCCAGTGCTTCCCAGGATTCCTGCAGTTTTCCTGGTTTTCCTGGTCCATTCCAGGAGCTCTGAGCTGGGTTTTCTCCCCGGGCAGGCGGACACCACCCACCCCCTGACCAAGCACAGGAAAATCGCCTCTTCCTTCCGGGATTCCTCTTTATTTGATATTTTCACCCTGTCCAACAGCAGGTGGAAAACAGCCAGGCCAGGGGACAGCCAGGGACAGGGACTGAGTGACAGGGGACAACACGGGACAGCCAGGGGACACTGGGAATGCCACCCAGGAATGCCACGGGGCACCAAGGGGACACCCATGGGACACCGGGATTCCCTTGGGACACCCGGGGTTCCCATGGGATGGGAGGGAGCTCCAGTATCCAGGGGAGGGACCATTGATCCAGCCTGGCTTGGGGCACTTCCAGGGGTGGAGAAACCCCAGATTTTCCTTTGGGAATTCCATCCCAATATCCCATTTCAGTTTGAAACTTCCCATGGGTTTGTGGTTGGAATCATGGAATGGCTTGGGTTGGAAGAGTTTCAATATCCATGAGCAGGGACGTTCCGCTGTCCCACATGGATCCAACCTGGCCTGGGACACATCCAGTGCTGGAGAAACCCCAAATTTTCCTTTGGGAATTCCATCCCAATATCCCATTTCAGTTTGGAAACTTCCCCATTGACAATGGATTGGAACATGGAAGGTTTTGAGTGGGAAGGACCTTAT
>JAJEOU010003010.1:1834296-1941164 GCA_021534815.1 Acrocephalus arundinaceus | reverse complement strand
GTCCCCTGGCTGTCCCTGGCTGTCCCCCTGGCTGTCCCTGGCTGTCCCTGGCGCTGCTTCCCCTGGCTGTCCCTGGCTGTCCCTGGCTGTCCCCTGGCTGTCCCTGGCTGTCCCCTGGCTGTCCCCTGGCTGTCCCCTGGCTGTCCCTGGCTGTCCCTGGCTGCCTGCGTCCCCTGGCTGTCCCTGGCTGTCCCCCTGGCTGTCCCCTGGCTGTCCCCTGGTGTCCCTGGCTGTCCCTGGCTGTCCCCTGGCTGTCCCCCGGCTGTCCCCTGGCTGTCCCCTGTCACTCATCCCTGTCCCTGGCTGTCCCTGGCCTGTCCCCTGGGCTGTCCCTGGCTGTCCCCTGGCTGTCCCCTGGCTGTCCCTGGCTGTCCCCTGGCTGTCCCCTGCTGTCCCTGCTCCCTGGCTGTCCCCTGTCACTCAGTCCCTGTCCCCGGCTGTCCCCTGCTGTCCCCCGGCTGACCTGTCGCGGTTCTTGGTGAGCAGGTTGCGCTCGATGCCCTCCATGAGGTTCTCGAAGCACAGGTGCATGGCCTGCTGCTTCTCGGGGGGCTGGCTGTTCACGATGCTGTTCCGCAGGTCCGAGAAGTACTGGGGACACGGGGCAGGAAGGGGTTAATCCCGGGGATTTGGGGTTTGGGAGCGCCCCAGTTCTGCGGGGGATGGATGGAGGGGATCCCCGGCTCCCAGGGGGCCATGGGATCGTTCCCAGGATTGTTGTGGGATTCCACAACCCCATGGATCCCATCCCATGGATCCCATCCCATAAAAGCCATAAATCCCATGGATCCCATCCCATGGATCCCATCCCATAAAAGCCATAAATCCCATGGACCCCATCCCATGGATCCCATCCCATAAAAACCATCAATCCCATCCCATGGATCCCATCCCATAAAAACCATCAATCCCATCCCATGGATCCCATCCTATCAAGCCCATCCCATCCCATGGATCCCATCCCAGTCCCATGGACCCCATCCCATAAAAAACCATAAATCCCATTAATCCCATCCCATAAAAACCACAAATCCCATCAATCCCATCCCATAAATCCCATCAATCCCATCCCATGGATCCCATCCCAAATCCCATGGATCCCATGCATCAATCCCATCCCAAATTCCATCCCACCCCAAATCTCATCCCCATCCCATGGATCCCATCTCAAATCCCATCTCATCAATCCCATCCCAAATCCCATCCTATCCCATGGACCTCATCCCATAAAAACCATAAATCCCATCAACCCCATCCTATCAATCCCATCAATCCCATCAATCCCATCCCATAAATCCCATCAATCCCATCCCATAAAAACCATAAATCCCATCAATCCCATCCCATGGATCCCATCCCAAATCCCATGGATCCCATCCCAAATTCCATCCCACTCCCATGGATCCCATCCCATAAATTCCATAAATCCCATCAACCCCATCCTATAAAAAACATAAATCCCACCAATCCCATCCCATAAATTCCATCAATCCCATCAATCCCATCCCATAAATTCCATAAATCCCATCAATCCCATCCCATGGATCCCATCCCAAATCCCATGGATCCCATCCCAAATTCCATTCCACTCCCATGGATCCCAACCCATAAATTCCATCAATCCCATCCCACGGACCCCACCCCATCAATCCCATGCCATGGATCCCATAAATCCCAAGTTTTTTGGGAATGTTCCCCTCCCTGGTCCCTCACCTTCTCGTTGAGCAGGATGAGGCCCAGCAGGGGCCGGGACATGGACCATTGGTTCCGGCAGTCCTCGAAGATGATGATGTTCAACACCGTGGAGAGCATCTGGGCCGGGCAGGAGAGGGTTAAAGGGGGCCCCAAATCCCAAATCCCAAATCCCATCCCAAATCCCATTCTGATCCCATCCCAAATCCCATCCTGATCCCATGGATCCCATCCCAAATCCCATCCCAGTCCCATGGATCCCATCTCAGATCCCATCTCAAATCCCATCCTGATCCCATCCCAAATCCCATCCCATAAAAACCATAAATCCCATCCGGATCCCATCCCAAATCCCATCCTGATCCCATCCCATAAAAACCATAAATCCCATCTGGATCCCATCCCAAATCCCATCCTGATCCCATCCCATAAAAACCATAAATCCCATCCGGATCCCATCCCAAATCCCATCCTGATCCCATCCCATCATAAATCCCATCCTGATCCCATCCCAAATCCCATCCTGATCCCATCCCATCATAAATCCCATCCGGATCCCATCCCAAATCCCATCCTGATCCCATCCCAAATCCCATCCCATAAAAACCATAAATCCCATCCCATGGATCCCATCCCAGTCCCACAGATCCCATCCCAAATCCCATGGATCCCATTGCATCAATCCCATCCCAAATTCCATCCCACCCCAAATTCCATCCCCATCTCATGGATCCCATCCCAAATCCCATCTCATCAATCCCATGGATCCCATCCCAAATTCCATCCCACTCCCATGGATCCCATCCCATCCCATAAAAACCATCAATCCCAAAAATCCCATCCCATGGATCCCATCCCAAATCCCATCCCAATCCCACAGATCCCATCCCATTAATCCCATCCCATAAAAACCATCAATCCCATCAACACCATCTCCTAAATCCCATAAATCCCATCAATCCCACCAATCCCATCCCATAAATCCCATAAATCCCATAAATCCCATCAATCCCATCCCATAAAAAACAAATCCCATCAATCCCATCCCATAAATCCCATGGATCCCATCAATCCCATAAATCCCATCAATCCCATCCCATAAATTCCACCCCACCAATCCCATCCCAGCTCCTGCTGCCCCCGGGAATCTCCCGGAATTCTGGAGGCTCCGGAGCGAAGCCCCTCAGGGAATCCCGGTGAATTTGGGGTTCCCAGGAAACTTCTGGAGCTCCCCAGGTGAGTTTTGGGCTCCCCAGGTGAATTTTTGGGCTCCTCAGTTGTTCCTTGGGTTCCCCAGGGATTTTTTGGCCTCCCCACGCATTTTTGGGATTCCCCAGGTATTTTTTGACCTCCCCAGGTGAATTTTTGATTCCCCAGGTACTTTTTTTAGGTTCCCCAGGTATTTTCTGGGATTCCCCAGGACTTTTTTTTGATTTCTCAGGTATTTTTTAGGTTCCCCAGGATTTTTTTTGGCTCTCCCAGGTATTTTCTGGTTTCCCCAGGAGTTTTTTTGCCTCCCCAGGTATTTTTTGACCTCCCCAGGTATTTTTTGATTCTCCAGATATTTTTTGAATTCCCCAGGCATTTTTTGCCCTCCCCAGGTACTTTTTACCTCCCCAGGTATTTTTTGGGATTCCCCAGGTACTTTTTTGATTCCCCAGGGGTTTTTTTTGCCTCCTCAGGTATTTTTTGACCTCCCCAGGCGTTTTTAGCTCTCCCAGGTATTTTTGGGATTCCCCAGGACTTTTTTTTGCCTCCTCAGGTATTTTTTTGCATTCCCCAGGTGTTTTTTGGCCTCCCCAGGAGTTCTTTGATTCCCCAGGTACTTTTTGACCTCCCCAGGTATTTTTGGCCTCCCCAGGTGAATTTTTGACTCCCCAGGTATTTTTGGGATTCCCCAGGTACTTTTTGGATTCCCCAGCAGTTTTTTTGCCTCCCCAGGTACTTTTTGACCTCCCCAGGTATTTTCTGGATTCCCCAGAAGTTTTCTTGATTCCCCAGGTACTTTTTGACCTCCCCAAGTACTTTTTGAATTCCCCAGGACGTTTTTTGGATTCCCCAGCAGTTTTTTTGCCTCCCCAGGTACTTTTTGACCTCCCCAGGTATTTCTTGACCTCCCCAGGTATTTTTCTGGATTTCCCAGCAGTTTTTTTGGTTCCCCAGGTACTTTTTGACCTCTCCAGGTATTTTTTTGATTCCCCAGATATTTTTTTGATTCCCCAGGTATTTTCTGGATTTCCCAGCAGTTTTTTTGGTTCCCCAGGTATTTTTTGGGTTCCCAGGTATTTTTTGATCCCCCAGGTACTTTTTGACCTCCCCAGGTATTTTTTGTCTTCCCAAGGTATTTTTTTGATTCCCCAGGACTTTTTTGGATTCCCCAGGACTTTTTTTGGATTCCCCAGGTATTTTCTGGATTTCCCAGCAGTTTTTTTGCCTCCCCAGGTACTTTTTGACCTCCCCAGGTATTTTTTGGGATCCCCCAGACATTTTTTGGCTCTCCCAGGTACTTTTTGACCTCCCCAGGTATTTTTGGGATCCCCCAGACACTTCTTAGGGCCTGACCTGCTGGATCATCTCGGGGTGCTGCTGCATGATGTGCAGGAAGCGATCGCTCTCCTGCGCCAGGGGCGTCGATCTCTTCTTGGTGCTGCGCGAGAGCTGCTTGAACAGGTACGTGACGATGTGGTCCAGGCACGAGCAGCAGCCCGTGCACACCATGGTGTCTGTGGGCACACACGGTCAGTGGGGAGAATGGGGAAAAATGGGGGTTTGGGGAAAAAATGGGGAAAATCGGGGGAAAAATGGGGAAAATATGGGGGTTTGGGGGGAAAAATGGGGAAAATCGGGGGAAAAATGGGGAAAATATGGGGGTTTGGGGGAAAAAATGGGGAAAATTGGGGAAAAAAAGGGGATTTGGGAAGGGAAAATGGGGAAAATAAGGGGAAAAATGGGGAAAATATGGGGGTTTGGGGGGAAAAATGGGGTTTGGGGGAAAAAATGGGGAAAATCGGGGGAAAATGGGGATTTGGGAAGGGAAAATGGGGAAAATAAGGGGAAAAATGGGGAAAAAATGGGGGTTTGGGGGGAAAAATGGGGAAAATTGGGGGGAAAATGGGGAAAATATGGGGGTTTGGGGGGAAAAATGGGGAAATCGGGGGAAAATGGGGAAAATATGGGGGTTTGGGGAAAAAAAATGGGGAAAATAAGGGGAAAAATGGGGAAAATATGGGGGTTTGGGGGGAAAAATGGGGAAAATCGGGGGAAAAATGGGGGTTTGGGAAGGGAAAATGGGGAAAATAAGGGGAAAAATGGGGAAAAAATGGGGGTTTGGGGGGAAAAATGGGGAAAATTGGGGGGAAAATGGGGAAAATATGGGGGTTTGGGGAAAAATGGGGAAAATTGGGGGAAAATGGGGGTTTGGGGGAAAAATGGGGGTTTGGGGAAAAAAATGGGGAAAATCGGGGGAAAATGGGGGTTTCGGGAGAAAAATGGGGGTTTGGGGAAAAAAATGGGGAAAATTGGGGGAAAAATGGGGATTTGGGAAGGGAAAATGGGGGAAAAAGGAAGAAAATGAAGGGGAAATGAGGATTTGAGGGGGAAAATGTGGTTTGGGGGGAAAAATGGGGGTTTGGGGGGGAAAAATGGGGAAAATTGGGGGGAAAATGGGGAAAATATGGGGGTTTGGGGAAAAAAATGGGGAATTTGGGGGAAAAATGGGGATTTGGGGGGGAATGGGGAAAATCAGGGGAAAAATGGGGATTTGGGGGGGAAAAACGGGGGAAAAATGGGGAGAAAAAATGGGGAAAATTGGGGGAAAAATGGGGAAAATTGGGGATTTGGGGGGGAAAAATGGGGAAAATCGGGGGAAAAATGGGGATTTGGGGGGAAAATGGGAAAAATATGGGAGTTTGGGGGAAAAATGGGGTTTGGGGGGCAAAATGGGGGTTTGGGGGGAAAAATGGGGAAAATCGGGGGAAAATGGGGATTTGGGGGGAAAATGGGAAAAATATGGGAGTTTGGGGGGAAAAATGGGGAAAATCGGGGGAAAATGGGGGTTTGGGGGAAAAAATGGGGAAAATTGGGGGAAAAACGGGGATTTGAGAAGAGAAAATGGGGAAAATCGGGGGAAAAATGGGGGTTTTGGAGGGAAAAAAAAGGTGGAAGCGTCCAAGGCCAGGCTGGGATAATCTGGGATAGCAGGAGGTGTCCATGGGACTGGGACTGGATGGGATTTAAATCTTTTCTATCCAAACTATTCCAAAATTCCACCATCCCATCTACTCCCAGAACTGGGAAAAGTAATTTATGGAAGATTGGGATTGGGATTGGATGGGATTTAAATCCTTTTCTATACAAACCATTCCAAAATTCCTCACCTCCACACATTCCCAAAACTTATGGACAATTGAGACTTGAATTGGATGGGATTAAACCCTTTTCTATCCAAACCATTCCCAAATTCCATCCTCCCACCCATTCCCAGAACTGTTAATTTATGGAAAATTGGGACTGGGACTGGATGGGATTTAAATCCCTTTCCATCCAAACCATTCCCAAAATTCCACCCTCCCATCTATTCCCAGAATTGTTTGGGACTGGATGGGATTTAAATCCCTTTCCATGCAAACCATTCCACCAGAACTGTTAATTTATGGAGGATTAGGATTGGAATTGGATGGGATTTAAATCCATTTCTACCCAAACCATTCCCAAATTCCACCCTCCCACCCATTCCCAGAACTGTTTGGGATTGGATGGGATTTAAATCCTTTTCTATCCAAACCATTCCCAGAACTGTTAATTTATGGAAAATTGGGACTGGGACTGGATGGGATTTAAATCCCTTTCCATCCAAACCATTCCACCAGAACTGTTAATTTATGGAGGATTGGGATTGGGATTGGATGGGATTTAAATCCTTTTCTATCCAAACCATTCCCAAATTCCACCTTCCCACCCATTCCCAGAACTTGTAATTTATGGAGGATTGGGATTGGAATTGGATGGGATTTAAATCCCTTCCAACCCAAACCATTCCCAAATTCCACCCTCCCACCCATTCCCAGAACTGTTAAATTTATGGAAAATTGGGACTGGGACTGGATGGGATTTAAATCCCTTTCCATCCAAATAATTCCAAAATTCCTCACTTCCACCCATTCCCAGAACTGTTAATTTATGGAGGATTGGGATTGGAATTGGATGGGATTTAAATCCATTTCTATCCAAACCATTCCCAAATTCCACCCTCCCATCCATTCCCAGAACTTGTAATTTGTGGAGGATTGGGATTGGGACTGGGACAGGATTTAAATCCTTTTCCATCCAAACCATTCCCAAATTCCACCCTCCCACCCATTCCCAGAACTGTTTGGGACTGGATGGGATTTAAATCCTTTTCTACCCAAACCATTCCACCAGAACTCTTAATTTATGGAGGATTTGGACTGGAATTGGATGGGATTTAAATCCCTTTCTATCCAAACCATTCCAAAATTCCTCACTTCCACCCATTCCCAGAACTCTTAATTTATAGAGGATTGGGATTGGGACTGGATGGGATTTTCTACCCAAACCATTCCAGAATTCCACCTTCCCACCCATTCCCAGAACTGTTTGGGACTGGATGGGATTTAAATCCTTTTCTACCCAAACCATTCCACCAGAACTGTTAATTTATGGAGGATTGGGATTGGAATTGGATGGGATTTAAATCCTTTTCTATCCAAACCATTCCCAAATTCCACCTTCCCACCCATTCCCAGAACTGTTTGGGATTGGATGGGATTTAAATCCTTTTCTATCCAAACCATTCCCAGAACTGTTAATTTATGGAAAATTGGGACTGGGACTGGATGGGATTTAAATCCCTTTCCATCCAAACCATTCCACCAGAACTGTTAATTTATGGAGGATTGGGATTGGGATTGGATGGGATTTAAATCCTTTTCTATCCAAACCATTCCCAAATTCCACCTTCCCACCCATTCCCAGAACTTGTAATTTATGGAGGATTGGGATTGGAATTGGATGGGATTTAAATCCCTTCCAACCCAAACCATTCCCAAATTCCACCCTCCCACCCATTCCCAGAACTGTTAAATTTATGGAAAATTGGGACTGGGACTGGATGGGATTTAAATCCCTTTCCATCCAAATAATTCCAAAATTCCTCACTTCCACCCATTCCCAGAACTTAATTTATGGAGGATTGGGATTGGAATTGGATGGGATTTAAATCCATTTCTATCCAAACCATTCCCAAATTCCACCCTCCCATCCATTCCCAGAACTTGTAATTTGTGGAGGATTGGGATTGGGACTGGGACAGGATTTAAATCCCTTTCCATCCAAACCATCCCAAATTCCACCCTCCCACCCATTCCCAGAACTGTTTGGGACTGGATGGGATTTAAATCCTTTTCTACCCAAACCATTCCACCAGAACTGTTAATTTATGGAGGATTTGGACTGGAATTAAATGGGATTTAAATCCCTTTCCATCCAAACCATTCCACCAGAACTGTTAATTTATGGAGGATTGGGATTGGAATTGGATGGGATTTAAATCCTTTTCTATCCAAACCATTCCAAAATTCCACTCTCCCACCCATTCCCAGAATTGTTTGGGACTGGATGGGATTTAAATCCCTTTCCACCAGAACTGTTAATTTATGGAGGATTGGGACTGGATGGGATTTAAATCCCTTTCCATCCAAACCATTCCACCAGAACTGTTAATTTATGAAGGATTAGGATTGGAATTGGATGGGATTAAACCCTTTTCTATCCAAACCATTCCCAAATTCCACCTTCCCACCCATTCCCAGAATTGTTAATTTATGGAGGATTGGGATTGGGACTGGATGGGATTTAAATCCTTTTCTATCCAAACCATCCCAAATTCCACCCTCCCACCCATTCCCAGAACTGTTAATTTATGAAAAATCAGGACTGGAACTGGATGGGATTTAAATCCCTTTCCATCCAAACCATCCCAAAATTCCTCACTTCCACCCATTCCCAGAACTCTTAATTTATAGAGGATTGGGATTGGAATTGGATGGGATTTTCTACCCAAACCATTCCCAAATTCCACTCTCCCATCCATTCCCAGAACTGTTAATTTATGGAAAATTGGGACTGGAATTGGATGGGATTTAAATCCTTTTCTACCCAAACCATTCCACCAGAACTGTTAATTTATGGAGGATTGGGATTGGAATTGGATGGGATTTAAATCCTTTTCTATCCAAACCATTCCCAAATTCCATCCTCCCCCCCATTCCCAGAATTATTTTTGGGAGCACTCAGTGACGGCATCACCGCTCCGACCTCTCCTCTCTCCCAAACCCCGCCCTTCCCACAGAAATTCCCCCATGGAAAGTTGGGATTTTAACCTCCACCCTGTTCCCTGTGGCATCCCAGACCCCAGGAATCCTTGGGAATTGCCCAAATCCCAGGAATGCTCACCCAGGGCGGTGAGGCCCTCGGAGATGGAGGACAGGATGTACATGATGACGTGCGGCTCCAGGCTGGCGATGAAGTTCATGTGGTCCTGGGTCAGAACTTCCAGCAGGGAATAGTAGGATTGGCTGAGTTTGGGATAATCCTGGGGGAAAAGCAGGAAAAATTCACTTGGAAAGGTTTGGAAGCACCGAATTCCTGAATCCAAGGATTTGTGAATCACCTGGAATGTGCTGATGGATCTGCTGGGAGGAACCAGCCAAGAATTCTCTCCTGTGATCCCATGGATTCAAATCCAATGATTCCCAGAATTCATTCCCATGGATTCCAATCAAATCATTCCCAGAATTCATTCCCATGGATTCCAATCAAAGAATTCCCAGAATTCATTCCCATGGATTCCAATCAAAGAATTCCCAGAATTCATTCCCATGAATTCCACTCAAATCAAATAATTCCCAGATTTGGAATGGGATTTCAAACCCATTTCCACCCCAAATCTGGGAATTATTTCCGTGGTTCCTTTCCAACCCAAACTATTCCATGATCCCACGAATTCCAAACTGAATGGGGTTTAAAATCCATTCCCACCCAAAATCTGGGAATTGGGTGGGATTTCAAATCCATCCCAACCCAAACCATTCCATGATCCTAGAAATTCCAAACTGGATGGATGTAAATGGATTAAATGGATTTCAAATCCATTCCCACCCCAAATCAGGGAACTGGGATGGGATTTCCAATCCATTCCCACCCAAATTATGGGAACTGGGATGGGATTTCAAATCCATTCCAAGCCAAACCATCCCATGAAATTCCTAAAAATTCCATTCCTAGAAATTCCAAACTGGATAAGATTTCAAATTCATTCCAACCCAAACCATTCCATGATCCAATGAATTCCAAACTGGATGGGATTTCAAATCCATCCCAACCCAAACTATGGGAACTGGGATGGGATTTCCAACCCATCCCCACCCAAACCATGGGAATTGGGATGGGATTTCCAACCCATTCCCACCCAAAATCTGGGAATTGGGATGGGATTTCCAACCCATTCCCACCCCAAATCAGGGAACTGGAATAGGATTTCCAATCCATTCCCACCCAAAATCTGGGAACTGGGATGAGATTTCCAACCCATTCCCACCCCAAATCTGGGAACTGGGACGGGATTTCAAATCCATCCCAACCCAAACCATTCCATGATCCAATGAATTCCAAACTGGATGGGATTTCCAATCCATCCCAACCCAAAAACCTGGGAACTGGAATAGGATTTCCAATCCATTCCCACCCAAAATCTGTGAACTGGAATAGGATTTCCAATCCATTCCCACCCAAACTATGGGAATTGGGATGGGATTTCAAATCCACCCCAACCCAGACTATGGGAACTGGGATGGGATTTCCAACCCATCCCCACCCAAACTATAGGAATTGGAATAGGATTTCCAATCCATTCCCACCCAAAACCTGGGAACTGGGATGGGATTTCAAATCCATCCCAACCCAAAACCTGCGAACTGTGATGAGATTTCCAACCCATTCCCACCCCAACTCAGCGATTTATCCCCGCGCTTCCTCTCCAACCTCCCCCATTCCCACCCCTACCCAACCCCCTCCATCCCCCCTTTCCCTGGGCCATTCCCTCTCCTGCTCCCCGGCATTCCCAACATTCCCAACATTCCCGGGCTCACCAGGAGGTCGCTGTGGGGGATGGAGAGCAGCAGTTTGATGAAGGTTTGCAGCGCGTTGTCCAGCGCGTCGTCGCCGTAGAGCCGGAAGACGCCGAAGTTGACGTAGCTGCCGCTGAGCGCCGCCTTCAGCATGGAGAAGCAGATGGAGATTCCCTTCAGCTTCAGCGCGTACACCTGATCCTTCGGCACCTCGCCCAGCGTCAGGATGCGATTCCCTGCCGGAATTCCCGCTCGGAATCATCACCCTTCCAGGGGTTCCGTCCCAAATCCAAACCAACCCAAAATCGGGGCACTGGGATGGGATTTCAAATCTACTCCAACCCATGATCCCATGAATTCCAAACTGGATGGGATCTAAAATCTATTCCAGCCCAAAATCTGGGAGTTGGGATGGGATTTCAAATCCATTCCAACCCAAAATTTGGGAGTTGGGATGTGATTTCAAATCCATTTGAACCCAAAATTTGGGAGCTGGGATGGGATTTCAAATCTCTTTCAACCCAAACCATTCAGTGTTCCCATGAATTCCAAGCTGGACGGGATTTCAAATCCATTCCAATCCAAATCATTCAGTGTTCCCATGAATTCCAAAGTGGATGGGATTTCAAACCCATCCCCACCCAATCCATTCCGTTCCCTTCAGCTTCAGCGCGTACACCTGATCCTTCGGCACCTCGCCCAGCGTCAGGATGCGATTCCCTGCCGGAATTCCCGCTCGGAATCATCACCCTTCCAGGGGTTCCGTCCCAAATCCATTCCCACCCAAATTGCGGAGTTGATGGGATGTCAAATCCCTTCGAACCCAGAATCAGGGAATTGGGATGGAATTTCAAATCCTTTCCAACCCAAACCATTCCACAACCCTATAAATTCCAAACTAGAAGGGATTTCAAATCCATCCCACCCAAACCATCGACACCTCGCCCAGCGTCAGGATGCGATTCCCTGCTGGAATTCCCGCTCGGAATCATCACCCTTCCAGGGGTTCCATCCCAAATCCAAACCAACCCAAAATCAGGGAATTGATGGGATGTCAAAGCCACTCAAACCCAAACCATTCCATGATCCCATGAACTTCAAACTGGGTGGGATTTCAAATCCATTTGAACTCAAACCATTCCATGATCCCATGAATTTCAAACTGGGATGAGATTTCAAATCCATTCCAACCCAAACCATTCAATGTTCCAATGAATTCCAAACTGAATGGGATTTAAAATCTATTCCAACCTAAAATTTGGGAATTGGGATGGGATTTCAAATCCATTCTCATCCAAAATCGGGGAGTTGGGATGGGATTTCAAATCCAAACCAGTGCAACATCTGGGAATTATTTCCATGGTTCCTTTCCAACCCAAACCATTCCATGTTCCCATGAATTCCAAACTGGATGAGATTTCAAATCCATTCCCACCCAAATCATTCCATGATGCAATGAATTCCATAATAGATGGGTTTTAAAATCCATTCCGATACAAAATCTGGGAGTTGGGATGAGATTTCAAATCCAATCCCACCCAAAATTGGGGAATTGGGATGGGATTTCAAATCCATTCCCACCCAAACCATTCCATGATCCCATGAATTCCAAACTGGATGAGATTTCAAATCCACTCCAACCCAAAATCTGGGAGTTGGGATGTGATTTCAAATCCATTTGAACCCAAAATTTGGGAGTTGGGATGGGATTTCAAATCCATTCCAACCCAAAATAGAAGAATTTGGATGGGATCTCAAATCCATTCCCACCCAAACCATTCCATGTTCCCATGAATTCCAAACTGGATGAGATTTCAAATCCACTCCAACCCAAAATCTGGGAGTTGGGATGTGATTTCAAACCCATCCCCACCCAATCCATTCCGTTCCCTTCAGCTTCAGCGCGTACACCTGATCCTTCGGCACCTCGCCCAGCGTCAGGATGCGATTCCCTGCCGGAATTCCCGCTCGGAATCATCACCCTTCCAGGGGTTCCTTCCCAAATCCAAACCAACCCAAATCAGGGAATTGATGGGATGTCAAAGCCACTCAAACCCAAACCATTTCATGTTCCCATGAATTCCAAACTGGGATGAGATTTCAAATCCATTTCAACCCAAACCATTCCATGATCCTATGAATTTCAAACTGGATGAGACTTCAAATCTATTCCAATCCAAATCATTCCATGGTCCCATGAACTTCAAACTGGGTGGGATTTCAAATCCATTTGAACTCAAACCATTCCATGATCCCATGAATTTCAAACTGGGATGAGATTTCAAATCCATTCCAACCCAAACCATTCAATGTTCCAATGAATTCCAAACTGGATGGGATTTAAAATCTATTCCAACCTAAAATTTGGGAATTGGGATGGGATTTCAAATCCATTCTCATCCAAAATCGGGGAGTTGGGATGGGATTTCAAATCCAAACCAGTGCAACATCTGGGAATTATTTCCATGGTTCCTTTCCAACCCAAACCATTCCATGTTCCCATGAATTCCAAACTGGATGAGATTTCAAATCCATTCCAAGCCAAAATTTGGGAGTTGGGATGAGATCTCAAATCCATTCCCACCCAAACCATTCCATGATCCCATGAATTTCAAACTGGATGGGATTTCAAATCCAAACCAACCCAAAATCTGGGAATTGAGATGAGATCTCAAATCCATTCTATCCCAAACCATTCCATGATCCCATTCCAAACTGGATGGGACTTAAAATCCAAACCAACCTAAAATCTGATAATTGGGCTGGGATCTCAAATCCTTTCCAAGCCAAACCATTCCATGATCCAATGAATTCCAAACTGGATGAGATTTCAAATCTATTCCAACCCAAACCATTCCATGTTCCCATGAATTCCAAACTGGACGAGATTTCAAATCCATTCCAAGCCAAAATTTGGGAGTTGGGATGAGATCTCAAATCCATTCCCACCCAAACCATTCCATGATACCATGAATTCCAAACTGGATGGGATTTAAAATCCATTCCCACCCAAACCATTCCAAGCTCCCACAAATTCCAAACTGGATGGGATTTAAAATCCAAACCAACCCAAAATCTGGGAATTGGGATGGGATCTCAAATCCATTCCCACCCAAACCATTCCAAGCTCCCACAATGAATTCCAAACTGGATGGGATTTCAAATCCAAACCAACCCAAAATTTGGGAATTGGGATGGAATTTCAAATCCATTCCCACCCAAACCATTCCATGATCCAATGAATTCCAAACTGGATGTGATTTCAAATCCATTCCAACCCAAAATCTGGGAATTGGGATGGGATCTCAAATCCATTCCCACACAAACCATTCCATGATCCCACGAATTCCAAACTGGATGTGATTTCAAATCCAAACCAGCCCAAAATTTGGGAATTGGGATGGGATTTCAAATCCATTCCAACCCAAACCATTCCAAGCTCCCCCAAATTCCAAACTGGATGGGATTTCAAATCCAAACCAACCCAAAATCAGGGAATTGGGTTGGGTTTTCAAATCCATTCCCACCCAAAGCATTCCATGATCCTATAAATTCCAAACTGGATGGGATTTCAAATCCATTCCCACCCAATATCTGGGATTTGGGATGGATTTCAAACCCATTCCAACCCAAAATCTGGGAACTGGGATGGGATTTCAAATCCATTCCAACCCAAACCATTCCATGCTCCCATGAATTCCAAACTGGATGGGACTTAAAATCCAAACCAACCCAAAATCTGGGAATTGGGTTGGAATTTCAAATCCAAACCAACCCAAAATAGAAGAATTTGGATGGGATCTCAAATCCATTCCCACCCAAACCATTCCAAGCTCCCACAAATTCCAAACTGGGATCCCTCACCGTAGGTCGTGATCATCTTGCTGGTCTCCCGGAAGAGCAGGATCCCGTTGGGAGAGGAGACATCGAACTGGAGCCGTTGGGATCTGCGGGGAAAAACTGGGAATGCTCAGAGCTTCCGGAACATTCCAGGATCTCCAGGAGAGCGGGAGAGGGATTTGGGATAAGGGATGGAGGGACAGGACACAGGGAATGGATTGGAACTGGGAAAGGGGAGGTTTGGTGGGATTTTGGGAATGGGAGGAGCTGGGATGGAATTCCCAGAGGAGCTGTGGCTGCTGAAGGGGATTTAGGGGGAAAAATGAGGATTTGGGGAGGAAAAAATGGGAAAAAAAATGGGGATTTGGGGAGAAAAAAAATGGGAAAAAATGGGGATTTGGGGAGGAAAAAAAGGGGATTTGGGGAGGAAAAAAATGGGGATTTGGAGAGGAAAAAAATGGGGATTTGGGGAGGAAAAAATGGGGATTTGGGGAAAAAATGGGAAAAAAAAAATGGGATTTGGGGAGGAAAAAATGGGAAAAACAATGGGGATTTGGGGAGGAAAAAATGGGAAAAAAATGGGGAAAAAATGGGGATTTAGGGAGGAAAAAATGAGGATTTGGGGAGAAATAAAAGGGGATTTAGGGAGGAAAAAAATGGGGATTTGGGGAGGAAAAAATGGGAAAAAATGGGGATTTGGGGAGGAAAAAATGGGAAAAACAATGGGGATTTGGGGAGGAAAAAATGGGAAAAACAATGGGGATTTGGGGAGGAAAAAATGGGGAAAAAAATGGGATTTGGGGATGAAAAAATTGGAAAAAAAGGGGATTTGGAGGGGGAAAAATGGGAAAAAACAATGGGGATTTGGGGAGGAAAAAATGGGAAAAAAAATGGGATTTGGGGAGGAAAAAATGGGAAAGAAAAGGGGATTTGGGGAGGAAAAAATGGGGAAAAAATGGGGATTTGGAGGGGAAAATCATCCCCCAGAGGGATGAAATCAGCTTTAAACCCTTTCCAAACCACAGAATTCCATGAAATCCCAGATATTTTTTGGGGAAAAATGGGGGTTGGAGAGGGGGAAATGGAGAGGAATTTGAAGGGGAAAATGGGTGGAAAAAAGAGGATTTTGGGGGAAAAAATGGGGATTTTTGGGGAAAAAATGGGGATTTTTGTGGAAAAAAATGGGGATTTTTGGGGAAAAATTGGGGATTTTTGGGGAAAAAAATGGGGATTTTTGGGGCAACACACAGAGGGATGACAGAACCCCATTCCAAGGTGCAGAATTCCATGAAATCCCAGATTTTTTTTAGGGAAAAGTGGGGGTTGGAGGGGGGAAATGGGGAGGAAGAAAAATGAGATTTGGAGGGAAAAATGGGTGGAAAAAAGAGAATTTTGGGGGAAAAAATGGGGATTTTTGGAGAAAAAAATTGGGGATTTTTTGAGAAAAAAATGGGGATTTTTGGGGCAACACCCAGTGGGATTAAAGAACCCCATTCCAAGGTGCAGAATTCCATGAAATCCCGGATTTTTCTTGGGGAAAAATGGGGGTTGGAGGGGGGAAATGGGGAGGAATTTGAAGGGGAAAATGGGTGGAAAAAATGGGGATTTTTGGGGAAAAAAATGGGGATTTTTGGGGAAAAAATGGGGATTTTTGGGGAAAAAAATGGGGATTTTTGGGGAAAAAATGGGGATTTTTAGGGAAAAAATGGGGATTTTTGGGGAAAAAATGGGGAATTTTGGGGAAAAAAATGAGGATTTTTGGTGGAAAAAATGGGGATTTTTGGGGAAAAAAATGGGGATTTTTGGAGAAAAAAATGGGGATTTTTGGAGAAAACAAATGGGGATTTTTGGGGCAACACCCAGAGGGATTAAAGAACCCCATTCCAAGGTGCAGAATTCCATGAAATCTCAGATTTTTCATGGGGAAAAATGGAGGTTGGAGGGGGGAAATGGAGAGGAATTTGAAGGGGAAAATGGGTGGAAAAAAGAGGATTTTGGGGGAAAAAAATGGGGATTTTTGGGGAAAAAAATGGGGATTTTTGGAGAAAAAAATGGGGATTTTTGGGGCAACACACAGAGGGATGACAGAACCCCATTCCAAGGTGCAGAATTCCATGAAATCCCAGATTTTTTTTAGGGAAAAGTGGGGGTTGGAGGGGGGGAAATGGGGAGGAAGAAAAATGAGATTTGGAGGTAAAGTGGAAATTTGGGGGGAAAAAATGGGGATTTTTGGGGCAACACCCAGAGGGATTAAAGAACCCCATTCCAAGGTGCAGAATTCCATGAAATCCTGGATATTTTTGGGGAAAAATGGGGGTTGGAGAGGGGGAAATGGAGAGGAATCTGGAGGGAAAAAAGGGTGGAAAAAAATGGGGATTTTTGGGGAAAAAATGGGGATTTTTGGAGAAAAAAATGGGGATTTTTGGGGGAAAAAATGGAGATTTTTGGGGCAACACCCAGAGGGATGACAGAACCCTGTTCCAACCCACAGAATTCCATGAAATCCCAGATATTTTTGGGGAAAAATGGAGGTTGGAGAGGGGGAAATGGGGAGGAAGAAAAATGAGATTTGGAGGGAAAAATGGGTGGAAAAAAGAGAATTTTGGGTGGAAAAAATGGGGATTTTTGGGTGGAAAAAATGGGGATTTTTGTGGGCAACACCCAGAGGGATTAAAGAACCCCATTCCAAGGTGCAGAATTCCATGAAATCCCAGATTTTTCATGGGGAAAAATGGAGGTTGGAGGGGGGAAATGGAGAGGAATTTGAAGGGGAAAATGGGTGGAAAAAAGAGGATTTTGGGGGAAAAAAATGGGGATTTTTGGGAAAAAAATGGGGATTTTTGGAGAAAAAAATGGGGATTTTTGGAGAAAAAATGGGGATTTTTGGGGAAAAAAATGGGGATTTTTGGGGAAAAAAATGGGGATTTTTGGGGGAAAAATGGGGATTTTTGGGGAAAAAAATGGGGATTTTTGGGGAAAAAAATGGGGATTTTTGGGGTAACACCCAGAGGGATGACAGAACCCTGTTCCAAACCACAGAATTCCATGAAATCCCAGATTTTTTTTAGGGAAAAATGGGGGTTGGAGGGGGGGAAATGGGGAGGAAGAAAAATGAGATTTGGAGGGAAAAATGGGTGGAAAAAAATGGGGATTTTTGGGGAAAAAATGGGGATTTTTGGGGAAAAAAATGGGGATTTTTGTAGGCAACACCCAGAGGGATGAAAGAGCCCAGTTCCAAACCACAGAATTCCATGAAATCCTGGACTTTTCTTGGAGAAAAATGGGGGTTGGAGGGGCGAAATGGAGAGGAATTTGGAGGGGAAAATGGGTGGAAAAAAGAGGATTTTGGGGGAAAAAATGGGGATTTTTGGAGAAAAAAAAAAGAGGATTTTTGGTGGAAAAATGGGGATTTTTGGTGGAAAAAAATGGGGATTTTGGGGGCAACACCCAGAGGGATGACAGAACTCCGTTCCAAACCACAGAATTCCATGAAATCCCAGAATTTTGGGAATTCTTACCTGTTGTGGACCAGCTCAGCCATGAGTTTGAGGACGGGCGTGGTGCAGGCGGGGTCGTGGTACCAGAGCTCGATGGCTCTCTGCAGGATGGGCATGTAGGAGGGGTAACTGCCAGGGAAATTAAGGAATTCCCAATTTTTCCAGGCTAAAAATCCCATGGGAATGGGATATTCCATGTGTGCAGTGTGGTGGGGGAGTTTTGAGGGTCAGTTTTGCTGCTGGCTGAAATTTGGGGTTTTTTTAAATAAAAAATTGTTATTTTTTTATCCTGGGAAAAATTATGGTTGTGGTAAAAGTCAGGAGGAATCAAGGATTCAAGGGAAAAATCCCAAATTTTTTAAAGGGAATTAGAACCCAAAAAGGTTTTTTCTTTTTTTTTGGAAGGATCCAAGAGAAAAATCTGAATTTTTAAAGGAAATCCCAATTTTTTAAGGGAAACCAGAACCCAAAAAGGTTTTTTTTAATGGAAGGAAAGGGAAAAATCCCAATTTTTTAAAGGAAATCCCAATTTTTTTAAGCAAAACCAGAACCCAAAATGGTTTTTTTTTATGAAAAGGAAAAATCCCAATTTTTAAAGGAAATCCCAATTTTTAAGGCAACATCAGAACCCAAAAAGGTTTTTTTTAATGGAAGGAAAGGGAAAAATCCCAATTTTTTAAAGGAAATCCCAATTTTTTTAAGCAAAACCAGAACCCAAAATGGTTTTTTTTTATGAAAAGGAAAAATCCCAATTTTTTAAAGGAAATCCCAATTTTTAAAGGCAAAACCAGAACCCAAAATGGTTTTTTTTAATGGAAAGGGAAGGGAAAAATCCCAATTTTTTGAGGCAAATCAGAGTTTTTGGGAATGAAGGACATGAAATCCTATAAATCCAAGGGAAATTCCCAGTGAGGGAATTCCCAGGAAATTGGGATTTCTGGAGCTGTTTTGGGGCTCGGAATGAAGGACACTGAATCCTATAAATTGTAGGGAAATTCCCAGGAATTGGGATTTTTGGGGCTGTTTTGGGGCTCGGAATGAAGGACACTGAATCCTATAAATTGTAGGGAAATTCCCAGGAAATTGGGATTTTTGGAGCTGTTTTGGGGCTCGGAATGAAGGACACCAAATCCTGTAAATTGTAGGGAAATTCCCAGGAATTGGGATTTTTGGAGCTGTTTTAGGGCTCGGAATAAGGTCACAAAATCCCATAAATCCAGGGGGAATTATTCCCAGGAAATTGGGATTTTTGGAGCTGTTTTAGGGCTTGGAATGAAGGACACGAAATCCCATAAATCCAAGGGGAATAATTCCCAGGAATTGGGATTTCTGGAGGTATTTCCAATGGATAGGATTTAGGATTTTTGGGGATGAAGGACACAAAATCCTGTAAATTGTAGGGAAATTCCCAGGAAATTGGGATTTTCGGGGCTGTTTTGGGGCTCAGAACAAAGACAGTAAATCCTATAAATCCAAGGGGAATCATTCCCGGGATTTGGGATCTCAGGATACATCCACTCGAAGAGCATCATGAAGCTGCTCTTGGCGTTGAAGGCGAAGGCGATGCCGCGCAGGTCCCGCACCAACCCCACCAGGGTGCGCTGAGGGCAGGGACACACAGCAGTGAATGCAGCAATTAATTAATCCAGCAATTAATTAATCCAGCAATTAATCCAGCAATCCATCAAACCATTAATCCATCAATCCATCAATCAATCCATCCATCCATCAATCAATCCATCCATCAATAAATTTATCAATCCATCTGTCAATCAATCAATCCATCCATCAATTAATTCATAAATCAATCTATCCATCAATTAATCAATCCATCAATCAACCCATCCATCAATTTATCAATCCATCTGTCAATCAATCATTCCATCAAACCATTAATCCATCAATCCATCAATCAATCCATCCATCAATCAATCAACCCATCAATAAATTTATCAATCCATCTGTCAATCAATCATTCCATCAAACCATTAATCCATCAATCCATCAATCAATCCATCCATCCATCAATCAATCCATCCATCAATAAATTTATCAATCCATCTGTCAACCAATCAATCCATCCATCAATCAATTAATCCATCAATTAATTCATAAATCAATCTATCCATCAATTAATCCATCCATCAATCAATTAATCCATCAATTAATTCATAAATCAATCTATCCATCAATTAATCCATCCATCAATCAATTAATCCATCAATTAATTCATAAATCAATCTATCCATCAATTAATCCATCCATCAATCAATTAATCCATCAATTAATTCATAAATCAATCTATCCATCAATTAATCAATCCATCAATCAATTAATCCATCAATTAATTCATAAATCAATCTATCCATCAATTAATCCATCCATCAATCAATTAATCCATCAATTAATTCATAAATCAATCTATCCATCAATTAATCAATCCATCAATCAATTAATCCATCAATTAATTCATAAATCAATCTATCCATCAATTAATCCATCCATCAATTAATCCATCAATTAATTCATAAATCAATCTATCCATCAATTAATCAATCCATCAATCAATCCAATCAATCCATCAATCAATTTATCAATCCATCTGTCAATCAATCCATCCATCAATCAATTTATCAATCCATCTGTTAATCAATCAATCATTCCATCAAACCATTAATCCATCAATCCATCAATTAATTCATAAATCAATCTATCCATCAATTAATCAATCCATCAATCAATTAATCCATCAATCAATTAACCCATCAATTAATCCATCAATCAATACATCAATTAATCCATCAATCAATCCAATCAATTAATCAATCAATCCATCAATTAATCAATCCAATAATCAATCCATCAATCAATCCATCAGTTAATCAATCCATCCATCAATCAATCCATCAATGAATCCAATCAATCAATGAATCCATCAATCAATCCATCAATCCATCAATCATCAATCAGTCAATCCATCAACTAATCTATCAATTAATCCATCAATCAAATCAATCCATCCATGCATCAATCAATCCAACAATTAAACAATCAATCAATACAATGAATCAATCAATCCATCAATGAATCCATCAATTAATCAAACAATCCACCAATCCATCCATCAATTAATCCATTAATGAATCATCAATCAATTCATCCATCAATCCAATCAATCCATCATTCAATCCATCATCAATCAATCCATCAATCAAATCAATCAATCCATCCATGCATCAATCAATCCATCAATGAATCCATCAATTAATCAAACAATCCACCAATCCATCCATCAATTAATCCATCCATCAATCAATCCATCAATGAATCATCAATCAATTCATCCATCAATCAATCCATCCATCAATCCAATCAATCCATCATTCAATCCATCATCAATCAATCCATCAATCAAATCAATCCATGCATGCATCAATCAATCCATCAATCAAATCAATCAATCCATCCATGCATCAATCAATCCATCAATCCACCCTTAAATTAATACATCCATCAATTAATCAATCCAGCAATCAATCCATCAATTAATCAATCAATCCACCATTCAATCATCAATCCATCCAATCAATCAATCAATCAATCAATTAATCCATCAATCAATCCATCAATCCAATTAATCCAATCCAATCCGTTGAATCAATTCAAATCAATCCAATCCTATCAAGTCAATCAATCAAATCAAATCAATGAAACCAATGAAATTAATAAAATGAAATAGAATAGAATAAAATGGAACAGAATAAAGTATCATAAAATGTAATAAAATGAATAAAATAAAATAAAATAATAAAATATAATAATGTGTAATGAAATGTAATGAAATCCAATAGAAATGAGAATTTCTCCTTCCTTGTTCCACTTCCAGCCTGATCCCAAGGGATTGAGGCACCTCAATTCCCCCATGATTGATCCCAATTCCCTGCACTGATCCCAATTCCCTGGACTGATCCCAATTCCCTGGACTGATCCCAATTCCCCCTGGATTGATCCCAATTCCCCTTGGACTGATCCCAATTCCCTCTGGATTGATCCCAAGGGATTGAGGCACCTCAATTCCCTCTGGATTGATCCCAATTCCCTCTGATCCCAAAGGATTCAGGCACCCCCAATTCCCCCTGGACTGATCCAAATTCCCCCTCGACTGATCCCAATCCCCCCTGGACTGATCCCAATTCCCCCTGGATTGATCCCAATCCCCCCTGGACTGATCCCAATTCCCCCTGGACTGATCCCAATTCCCCCTGGATTGATCCCAATCCCCCCTGGACTGATCCCAATCCCCCCTGGATTGATCCCAAGGGATTGAGGCACCTCAATCCCCCCTGGACTGATCCCAATTCCCCCTGGACTGATCCCAAGGGATTCAGGCACCCCCAATTCCCCCTGGACTGATCCCAATTCCCCCTGGATTGATCCCAATTCCCCCTGGACTGATCCCAATTCCCTCTGGATTGATTCCAATTCCCTCTGATCCCAAAGGATTCAGGCACCCCAATCCCCTCTCAGGAAGTTCCCACCATTCCATTTTTCCTCCCAGGGTGAGCCCAGCCCCTCCTCCCTCCTGCCTGTCCAAACCCCACCCAAATCCCATGGAAAAGATCCCGGAAAATCAGGAAATTTGGGAATTTTCTCCCCGCTGACCTTGGCCTCCTGCTCGTTGAAGGAGTTGGTGCTGAACATCTGAGCCACGGCCTCGAAGGCAGCGGTGAGGGGCAGCATGAACTGCTCGTACTGATCCTCGTCCTCTCCTGGAAAAAACATGGAAAAATCCATGGAAAATCCATGGAAAAACCATGGAAAAAAACCCCAGGAACTGCTCGTACTGATCCTCGTCCTCTCCTGGAAAAAACATGGAAAAAACATGGAAAAAACATGGAAAAAACATGGAAAAACCATGGAAAAACCATGGAAAAACCCCCCAGGAACTGCTCGTACTGATCCTCGTCCTCTCCTGGGAAAAACATGGAAAAAACATGGAAAAAACATGGAAAAACCATGGAAAAACCATGGAAAAACCCCCCAGGAACTGCTCGTACTGATCCTCATCTTCTCCTGGAAAAAACATGGAAAAATCCATGGAAAAAACATGGAAAAACCCCCCAGGAACTGCTCGTACTGATCCTCGTCCTCTCCTGGAAAAAACATGGAAAAAACATGGAAAAAACATGGAAAAAACATGGAAAAACCATGGAAAAACCATGGAAAAACCCCCCAGGAACTGCTCGTACTGATCCTCGTCCTCTCCTGGGAAAAACATGGAAAAAACATGGAAAAAACATGGAAAAACCATGGAAAAACCATGGAAAAACCCCCCAGGAACTGCTCGTACTGATCCTCATCTTCTCCTGGAAAAAACATGGAAAATCCATGGAAAATCCATGAAAAAACCCCCAGGAACTGCTCGTACTGATCCTCGTCCTCTCCTGGAAAAAACATGGAAAATCCATGGAAAATCCATGAAAAAACCCCCAGGAACTGCTCGTACTGATCCTCGTCCTCTCCTGGAAAAAACATGGAAAATCCATGGAAAAAACATGGAAAAACCATGGAAAAACCATGGAAAAACCCCCCAGGAACTGCTCGTACTGATCCTTGTCCTCTCCTGGAAAAAACATGGAAAATCCATGGAAAAAACATGGAAAAACCATGGAAAAACCATGGAAAAACCCCCCAGGAACTGCTCGTACTGATCCTCGTCCTCTCCTGGAAAAAACATGGAAAATCCATGGAAAAAACATGGAAAAACCATGGAAAAACCATGGAAAAACCCCCCAGGAACTGCTCGTACTGATCCTCATCTTCTCCTGGAAAAAACATGGAAAATCCATGGAAAAAACATGGAAAATCCATGGAAAAACCCCCCAGGAACTGCTCGTACTGATCCTCGTCTTCTCCTGGAAAAAACATGGAAAAAACATGGGAAATCCATGGAAAAACCATGGAAAAACCATGGAAAAACCCCCCAGGAACTGCTCGTACTGATCCTCGTCCTCTCCTGGAAAAAACATGGAAAAAACATGGGAAATCCATGGAAAAAACATGGAAAAACCATGGAAAAACCATGGAAAAAAACCCCAGGAACTGCTCGTACTGATCCTCATCTTCTCCTGGAAAAAACATGGAAAATCCATGGAAAAAACATGGAAAATCCATGGAAAAAACATGGAAAACCCTCAGGAACTGGTCGTACTGATCCTCGTCCTCCCTTGGAACAGGAAACAAACTGGGAAAATGGATCCCAAATCCTGGAATGGAAAAATTCCAAGGGACAGGAATGGGATGGAAAAATCGATCCCAAATCTCGGTGGGACAGAAAAATCTCTCCCCATTTTTATCCCACCACCAACCCCAATTCCCAATTCCCAATTTTCCCTTTCCCGACCAAGCCGCGCCTCCCGAAATCCCGGAATTCAGCTGCCAAAAGCCGGAATTCCATCGGAATTCCAGGGAAATACCTAAATCCACCATGAGGAGCCGTCCCAGGGCCGTGTAGAACGTGGTGCGACACCTCATGTCCGTCAGGTTCGATTGGTTGTTGATTCCCAGGAAGGAAAAGTGCTCGCTCTGGAAAAACACGGAAAACCGGGATGGGTTAAGGAGGGAAGCGCCTCCAGGAAAAATTCCAAAGGAAAATTCCCATAAAAATCTGTTGGGGTTGGTTTTTTGTGGGAATGGTGGGAAATGGTGAATTTGAATCCTGAGGGGATTTTTTTTTTTTTCCCTAAGTTGGGAAATTTTGGGAATGGCCACGCTTGGATCTGGAGGATCCGCAATTCCCGGCTGATCCCAGAATCCTGGGGGGTTTATGGAATTATGGGATCTGTAAATCCTGCTCTTCGCCCTCCTGCTGGAATTCCTGAGGGATTCCGGGAATTCTGGCCCTGCTGCAGAGATGGGAATTCTTCAGGGTGATTCCTGGTTATTTTCCATGGAAAAATGTAATTCCAGGCTGGAATTGGGGCTGAAAGGTCTGGGAATGCCTGGAAAACATCCTGGAACTCCAGGAATTCCTGGAAATCATCTTGAACTTCAGGAATGCCTGGAAAACATCCTGGGAATGCCTGGAAAACATTCCCTAATTCCAGGAATGCCTGGGAATCATCCCTGAACTCCAGGAATTATTGGAAAACATCCTGGGAATGCCTGGAAAACATCCTGGAACCCCAGGAATTCCTGGAAATTCATCCCTGAACTCCAGGAATGCCTGGAAATCATCCCTGAACTCCAGGAACTCCTGGAAGACATCCTGGAAATGCCTGGAAAACATTCCCTAATTCCAGGAATGCCTGGAAATCATCTTGAACCCCAGGAATTCCTGGAAGACATCCTGGGAACTCCAGGAATGCCTGGAAAACATCCTGGGAACGCCTGGAAAGCATTCCTGAATTCCAGGAATCCTGGAAATCATCCTGGAACTCCAGGAATTCCCCCCTCATTCCAGCAGGGAATGTGAACCCTCTGGAAGCGTTGGGAACATCACGGAAATCAATCCTGGAATGCTCTGGGTTGGAAAGGACCTGAAACCCCAACCTGACACGGCCCCAGGCTGGGAATTTCCCGGGAATGAGTCTGGATTTTGGGAATGGGAAGCGCTGCCAAACCCCAGCTCCTTCAAACCAAAGAATTCCAACCAAAAACTCCCAAAACTTCCCCAAATTCCCATTTCCCAAAGGTTCCTCCAGCACCAGGGAGTCAGATCTGATTCCTGAGGGTATCCAGGAGTGGGAATTTCCCGGGAATGAATTTGGATTTCATGGAGAGCAGAAATCCTTCAGGAATGGGAAACGCCATCAAATCCCAGCCCCTCCAAATCCCAAAAATTCCAACCAAAAACTCCCAAACTTCCCCAAATTCCCTAAAATTCCCATTTCCCATTGGCTCCTCCAGCACCAGGGAGTCGGATCCAATTCCCGAGGGAGGATTTTCCTGGGAATGAATTGGGATTTGATGGAGAGCAGAAATCCTTCGGGAATGGGAAACGCCATCAAATCCCAGCCCCTCCAAATCCCAAAAATTCCAACCCCAAACCCCCAAACTTCCTGAAAATTCCCATTTCCCAGAGGCTCCTCCAGCACCAGGGAGTCAGATCTGATTCCTGAGGGTATCCAGGAGTTGGAATTTTCCCAGGAATGAGTCGGGATTTGACGGAGAGCAAGAATCCTTCAGGAATGGGAAGCGCCGCCAAATCCCAGTCCCTCCAAATCCCAAAAATCCCAACCCCAAACCCCCAAACTTCCCCAAATTCCCATTTCCCAAAGGCTCCTCCAGCACCAGGGAGTCAGATCTGATTCCTGAGGGTATCCAGGAGTGGGAATTTCCTGGGAATTAATTGGGATTTCATGGAAAGCAGAAATCCTTTGGGAATGGGAAGCGCCGCCAAATCAAAACTGAAAAATTCCAACCCCAAACTCCCAAAATTCCCCAAATTCCCCCAAATTCCCATTTCCCATTGGCTCCTCCAGCACCAGGGAGTCAGATCCAACTCCCGAGGGAGGATTTTCCTGGGAATGTGTTGGGATTTCATGGAGAGCAGAAATCCTTCGGGAATGAGAAACGCCGCCAAATCCCAGCCCCTCCAAATCCCAAAAATTCCAACCCCAAACCCCCCAAACTTCCCCAAAATTCCCATTTCCCAGAGGCTCCTCCAGCACCAGGGAGTCAGATCTGATTCCTGAGGGTATCCAGGAGCAGGAATTTTCCTGGGAATGAGTTTGGATTTCATGAAGAGCAGAAATCCTTCGGGAATGGGAAGCACTGACAAATCCCAGCCCCTCCAAATCCCAAAAATTCCAACCAAAAACTCCCAAACTTCCCCAAATTCCCATTTCCCATTGGCTCCTCCAGCACCAGGGAGTCAGATCCAATTCCCGAGGGAGGATTTTCCTGGGAATGAGTTGGGATTTCATGGAGAGCAGAAATCCTTTGGGAATGAGAAACGCCGCCAAATCCCAGCCCCTCCAAATCCCAAAAATCCCAACCCCAAACCCCCAAACTTCCCCAAATTCCCATTTCCCAAAGGTTCCTCCAGCACCAGGGAGTCAGATCTGATTCCTGAGGGTATCCAGGAGCAGGAATTTCCCGGGAATGAATTTGGATTTCATGGAGAGCAGAAATCCTTCGGGAATGGGAAACGCCATCAAATCCCAGCCCCTCCAAATCCCAAAAATCCCAACCCCAAACCCCCAAACTTCCCCAAATTCCCATTTCCCAGAGGCTCCTCCAGCACCAGGGGAACACAGGGAGTCAGATCTGATTCCTGAGAGTATCCAGGAGTGGGAATTTCCTGGGAATGAGTCGGGATTCAATGGAGAGCAGAAATCCTTCGGGAATGGGAAGCACCGCCAAATCCCAAAAATTCCAACTCCAAAGCCCCAAAATTCCCCCAAATTCCCTAAAATTCCCATTTCCCATTGGCTCCTCCAGCACCAGGGAGTCAGATCTGATTCCCAAGGGTATCCAGGAGCAGGAATTTCCCGGGATTTTCCCAGGAATGGGGCAGGGCAGCGCTCACCGTGTGATTGTTCAGCATGAACTGCACGGCGCTGAGCTTCACCAGCTTCCGCACGCTGCTGTACGTGCAGGGGGTCAAGGAAGCAGCGGAATTCCCGGAATTCCTTGGAAAAACAATCCCAGGGATGGGTTGGGAACATGGGATGGGGCCTGGGTTATTCAGGAAACCGGGAATTCCGGTTTTTTCAAGGAAAACCCAAATTGTGCAAATCTCGGCTTGGGGAGATTCCCTGGGGGAAAATTCGGGCTCTGGAACTCCTGGAATTCCTGGAATTCCTGGAAAATCACTTCCAGGGATGGGCTGGGAACATGGGATGGGGCCTGGATTGTTCAGGGAGTTGGGAATTTTAGGTGTGTTCCAGGGATAAACAAAATTGTGGAAATTTCAGTTTGGGGGGATGCCCTGGGGGAAAATTCAGGGTTTGGAGTTTCTGGAACTCCTGGAATTTCTGAAATTTCTGGAAAATCACTTCCAGAGTCAGGCTGGAAAAGCGGGATTGTGCCTGGATTAATCAGGAATTCTGTTTGGTTCTCAATAAATTGGGAATTCTCTTCTGTTTTTTCAAGGACAACCCAAGTGTGCAAATCTCATCTTGGGGGGAAAAAAACTCAAGATCTGGAATTTCTGGAATTCCTGGAATTTCCTAGAATTCCAGGAAAAATACCCCCAGGGCCAGGCTGGAAAAATGGGATTGTGCCTGGATTGTTCAGGGAATCTGGAATTTCAGGTGTGTTCCAAGGATAAACAAAATTGTGGAAATTTTGGCTTGGGGAGATGCCCTGAGGGAAAATTCAGGGTCTGGAATCCTGGAAACTTCTGGAATTCCTGGAATTTCTGGAAAAATACCCCCAGGGCCAGGCTGGAAAAATGGGATCATGCCTGGATTATTCAGGAAACTGGGAATTCCGGTTTTTTCAAGGAAAACCCAAATTGTGCAAATCTCGGCTTGGGGAGATTCCCTGGGGGAAAATTCACGGTTTGGAATTCCTGGAATTCCTGGAAATTTTGGAATTTTGGGAAAAATACCTGCATGGCCAGGCTGGAAAAATGGGATCATGCCTGGATTAATCAGGAAGTCGGGAATTCTGTTTGGTTCTCAATAATTTGGGAATTTTTTCAAGGACAACCCAAGTGTGCAAATCTCAGCTTGGGGGGGGGGAAATAGGATCTAAAATTTATGGAATTCCTGGAACTTGTGGAATTCCTGGAAAACCAGAAGCCAGCCTGGAATCCGCCTGTGGATTCTCAACTCCAAAGGAATTCTGACCCTCAATAAAATAAAAAATCAACACCCCACGAGCCTCATCCCGCCCTTTGCTCTCCTCATTCCCAAAAATTCCGGGGGAAAAGCAGGAATTTGGGCCGGCTCCCATTCCAGCAGAACTTTGGGATCACTTTTCCCTTTTCCCAAGGATTTGGGAGCTCTTCCCAAAAGGATATCCAATGGAGAGGTCGTTGAGCAGCTGCAGAGTCTTGGAGGTGATCGGCTCACAGCGGCCCCAGTACTTCAGGTTGGTGATGCTGGGGAAGGAAAAACACGGATCAGACGGGTTTTCCTGGGATTTTTCCAGGATTTTTCCGGGATTTTTCCAGTTTTTCATGTCCCAACAGTGTGGGCTCCCCAAGCACAGAGAGCACAAGGCAAAAAAATGGGAATGAAATCACCGGGCTGGGAAAATTCTCCTGTGGATATCCCGGATCCCAAGGAATACCCGGGACTCTGTGGGATTGACTTGGAATTCTGTGGGATTGGCTGAACCTGGATTTTGTGGGATTCCAGACCCTTGGAATTCTGTGGGATTGGCTGAACCTGGATTTTGTGGGATTCCAGACCCTTGGAATTCTGTGGGATTGGCTGAACCTGGATTTTGTGGGATTCCAGACCCTTGGAATTCTGTGGGATTGGCTGAACCTGGATTTTGTGGGATTCCAGACCCTTGGAATTCTGTGGGATTGGCTGAACCTGGAACTCTGTGGGATTCCAGACCCTTGGAATTCTATGGGATTGGCTGAACCTGGATTTTGTGGAGTTTGTGTGGAATTTGCGTGGAATTCTTAAGGAATTTGTGTGGAATTTTTGTGGCGTTTTTGTGGAGGTTTTGTGGAATTTGTTGAGTTTTTGAGGAATTTTTGTGGAATTTTTGTGGAATTTGTGGAGGTTTTGTGGAATTTGTGTGGAATTTGTGTGACATTTTTGTGAAAATTTTGTGGGATTTGTGTGGGATTTGTGGAATTTTGAAGGAATTTGTGTGGAATTTTTGTGGAATTTGTTGAGTTTTTGAGGAATTTGTGTGGAATTTTTGTTAAATTTGGAGTTTTTGTGGAGTTTGTGTGGAATTTGTGGAGTTTTTGTGGAATTTGTGAGGAATTTTTAAGGAATTTGTGTGGAGTTTTTGTGGAATTTTCAAGGAATTTGTGTGAAATTTGTGGAGTTTGTGTGGAATTTGTGGAGTTTGTGTGGAGTTTGTGTGGAGTTTGTGTGGAGTTTGTGTGGAGTTTGTGTGGAGTTTGTGTGGAGTTTGTGTGGAGTTTGTGTGGAGTTTGTGTGGAATTTGTGTGGAATTTGTGTGGAATTTGTGTGGAATTTGTGTGGAATTTGTGTGGAATTTGTGTGGAATTTGTGTGGAATTTGTGTGGAATTTGTGTGGAATTTTGTGGAATTTGGAGATTTTGTGGAGATTTTGTGGAGATTTTGTGGAGATTTTGTGGAGATTTTGTGGAGATTTTGTGTGGGATTTGTGTGGGATTTGTGTGGGATTTGTGTGGGATTTGTGTGGGATTTGTGTGGGGATTTGTGTGGGATTTGTGTGGGATTTGTGTGGGATTTGTGTGGGATTTGTGTGGGATTTGTGTGGGATTTGTGTGGGATTTGTGTGGGATTTGTGTGGGATTTGTGTGGGATTTGTGTGGGATTTGTGTGGGATTTGTGTGGGATTTGTGTGGGGATTTGTGTGGGGATTTGTGTGGGAATTTGTGGGGAATTTGTGGGGAATTTGTGGGGAATTTGTGGGGAATTTGTGGGGAATTTGCGGAATTGTTAAGGAATTTGTGTGGAATTTTTGTGAATTTTGTGGAGTTTTTGTAGAATTTGTGGCATTTTTGTGGAATTTTTAAGGAATTTGTGTGGAATTTGTATGAAATTCGTGGAATTTTTGTGAAATTTGAGGGATTTTTGTGGAATTTTAGAGGAATTTGCTAAATTCCATCCCAAACTCTGTGAGCTCCCTAACCCCTGACCACAGAGCAGGCAGGAATTCCAGGTTTTTAGGCTCAGGATAACCCCTCCCAGTGCAATTTTCCCAGAGTTTTTCCAGGAAATCCCTGGAATTCTGGCACTCACATTTTCCCAATGAACACGCTCAGCACCATGGTCTCGTCATTCAGCCCCAGCACCTCGGAGAGCCTCCGGTACAGCTGCCCAAAAATAAAAAAAAACATGGAAAAAAGGCTTCCAAACTGCCAGGAAAATCAGGAATTATCCCAAAAAATCTGCTTTTCCCTCTCTGGGAGAAGGGGATTTTGGGGGGGTTTTCCATGTATTGTTTGGGTTGATTCAATCCATCCCAATCCTGATTTTTTCCTGATTTTTCCCTGATTTTTTCCTGATTTTTCCTCTTTTTTCAAGTCCTGGCAGCATCACCCTACACTAAAAAAAGAGGATTTGGGTTTTCCCAGGAAAATTCCCCCAAAAAATTGGGATATAATTGATCCAGCCAGGATTGGAGTGGATTTCTCTGGAATTCTCAGCAGTTCCCAAATCCCTGGGAAGGGATTTGGCCTCAATTTCTCCTCCAGGAAGGAACAGAACCCAATCCTGGAGCAATATTCCCATTTTTTTCCAATGGAAAAAGGGATTTTTCCATTCAATTCCATTCCAATCACAGCTACAAATCCCTTGGGATGAAGGGAATTTGGATTTATTTCCAATTTAAAACCAGGGAGAAGCTCAGGGGGTGTTGGAGGTGAAAAAATTGGGAAAAACCAAATCCAGGTCTCTGATTCCTGATATTCCCAACCCAGCTCAGCGTTTGGAAAGCCAAAATTTGGGAATAAATGGAGAAATCATGGAAAATGGGATTTAATTCCAAGTAAAATGAGGAGAAATCACAAAAAATGGGATTTGATTTCAGGTAAAATGAGGAAAAATCACAGAAAATGGGATTTAATTCCAGGTAAAATTAAGAAAAATCACCAAAAAATGGGAATTAATTCCAGGTAAAATCACAGAAAATGGGATTTAATTCCAGGTAAAATGAGGAAAAATCATAAAAAAAGGGATTTAATTCCAGGTAAAATGAGGAGAAATCACAAAAAATGGGATTTGATTTGAGGTGAAATGAGGAGAAAACAAAAAATTGGATTTGATTTCAGGTAAAATGATGAAAAATCACAGAAAATGGGATTTAATTCCAGGTAAAATGAGGAGAAATCACGAAAAATGGGAATTAATTCCAGGTAAAATCACAGAAAATGGGATTTAATTCCAGGTAAAATGAGGAAAAATCACCAAAAATGGGATTTAATTCCAGGTAAAATGAGGAAAAATCATAAAAAAAGGGATTTAATTCCAGGTAAAACGAGGAGAAATCACAAAAAATGGGATTTGATTCCAGGTAAAATGAGGAGGAATCACCAAAAATGGGATTTAATTCCAGGTAAAATGAGGAAAAATCATAAAAAAAGGGATTTAATTCCAGGTAAAATGAGGAGAAATCACGAAAAATGGGATTTAATTCCAGGTAAAATGAGGAGAAATGATGAAAAAAGGGATTTAATTCCAGGTAAAATGAGGAGAAATCACGAAAAAAGGGATTTAATTCCAGGTAAAAAGAGGAGAAATCACGAAAAATGAGATTTAATTTCAGATAAAATGAGGACAAATCACGAAAAATGGGATTTAATTCCAGGTAAAATGAGGAGAAATCACAAAAAATGGGATTTAATTCCAGGTAAAATCACCAAAAATGGGATTTATTTCCAGCTAAAATTAGGAGAAATGAATGGATGGATGAATGAAGCTTTGTTTTCCTTGGGAAAGGCTGGAATTCCCGGGATTTCCCCTACCTTGGAAGACTTCTGCACCTGATCCCCGATGTAAATCTTGCGGAATTGCTCGAAGAAGCTCAGCATGGCCAACTCCAGCTTCTCATTGCCCGCCTGCGCCAGCCGGGAATCCGTCAGGTTCATCAGCTGCAGCACCCTGGGGACAAGGGGAAAGTGGGGAAAATGGGGAAAAGAAATGGAAAATGGGGGAAAAAAGAGGGGGAAAAATGGGGGAAAAAGAGGGGGAAAAACGGGGAAATGAGAGGGAAAAGGGGGGAAAAAGAGGGGGGAAAATGGGGAAAAGAGAGGAAAAGATAGAGGGAAAAATGGGGGGAAAAATGAGGAAAAGAGAGGGGAAACGGGGGGAAAAAGGGGGGGAAAAAAGAGGGAAAATGGGGAAAAAGAGGGGGAAAAAGAGGGGGAAAAAAGGGGGAAAAAGAGGGGGAAAAATGGGGAAAAGATAGAGGGAAAAATGGGGGGAAAAGGGGGAAAAGACAGGGAAAAGAAAGTGGGGGAAAATGGGGGGGAAAAAGGGGAAAAAAGAGGGGGGAAATGGGGAAAAGAGAGGGAAAAGGGGGAAAAAGGGGGGGAAAGATAAGGGGGGGAAAGATAAGGGGGGGGGAAAGATAAGGGGGGGGAAAGATAAGGGGGGGAAAGATAAGGGGGGGAAGATAAGGGGGGGAAGATAAGGGGGGGAAGATAAGGGGGGGGAAAGATAAGGGGGGGGAAGATAAGGGGGGGAAGATAAGGGGAAAAGATAAGGGGAAAAGATAAGGGGAAAAGATAAGGGGAAAAGATAAGGGGAAAAGATAAGGGGAAAAGATAAGGGGAAAAGATAAGGGGAAAAGATAAGGGGAAAAGATAAGGGGAAAAGATAAGGGGAAAAGATAAGGGGAAAAGATAAGGGGAAAAGATAAGGGGAAAAGATAAGGGGAAAAGATAAGGGGAAAAGATAAGGGGAAAAGATAAGGGGAAAAGATAAGGGGAAAAGATAAGGGGAAAAGATAAGGGGAAAAGATAAGGGGAAAAGATAAGGGGAAAAGAGAGGGAAAAGAGAGGGAAAAGAGAGGGAAAAGAGAGGGAAAAGAGAGGGAAAAGAGAGGGAAAAGAGAGGGAAAAGAGAGGGAAAAGAGAGGGAAAAGAGAGGGGGGAAAATGGGGGAAAAAAAGGGGAAAAAAGAAGGGGGAAATGGGGAAAAGAGAGGGAAAAGGGGGGAAAAGATGGGGGGAAAAATGAGGGGAAAAAGGAGAGAAAATTTCCCTTTTCCCTGTTCTTTCCTTTTTCTTATTTGTTATAACCTGAATTCCCACTGGATTTTCAATCCCAAAAATCCAATTAATGTCATCATAAAATCCAAACTTTCCAAGCCCAACATTTCCAGTAATTCCCAATATTTCCAAGTCCAATATTCCCAATAATTCCCAATATTTCCAAGCCCAATGTTCCCAATAATTCCCAATATTTCCAAGTCCAATATTCCCAATAATTTCCAATATTTCCAAGTCCAATATTCCCAATAATTCCCAGTGTTTCCAAGTCCAATATTCCAAATAATTCTCGATATATCCAAGCCCAATGTTCCAAATGATTCCCAGTGTTTCCAAGTCCAACGTTCCCAATAATTCCCAATATTTCCAAGCCCAATATTCCCAATAATTCCCAATATTTCCAAGTCCAATATTCCCAATAATTCCCAATATTTCCAAGTCCAATATTCCCAATAATTCCCAATATTTCCAAGTCCAATATTCCCAATAATTCCCAATATTTCCAAGTCCAATATTCCCAATAATTCCCAATATTTCCAAGTCCAATATTCCCAATAATTTCCAATATTTCCAAGCCCAACATTCCAAATAATTCCCAGTATTCCCAATCCCAACATTCCCTACCGAATAATTAATATCCAATTAATTCCCCTTTCCCTGCTCTTCCCCCTCATTCCCTACCACAACCCCAACTCCCTTTGGCAATCAGCGCCGTTGCCTCCCGTGCATCCATCCCTTTCCAACCGGATTTCCCGCTGGAATCAGAGCTGGAAATTTGGGAATGACACTCTCCCAGCATTGTGGGAGCAGGTTTGGCTGGAATATCGGGATGGATTTGATCCCCACCTGCACACCAGCTCCCCGTCCATGGCGTCCTGCTCGTCCGTGCTGGCGAAGGAGACGCGGCCGCCGATGACGGCGCCGATGATGTACACGAGCCACGTCAGGCGCCCTGGGGACACACAGGGGACACCGGGGGACGTTGGTGGCACCCAGCCCGGCACGGGGAGGTGGCACCTCGTGCCAAAGGAATCCCCAAAGGAATCTGGTTTTCCTGGAATAAATCCCGTATGCCGCCTGGGGAATGGATTGAGGGCTGGGATGGAAGCACCTCGAGGCAGGGAGGAGAGGGAAATGAGGGATGGGATTTGGGATTGATGGAATCCATGGGATGGGATTTGGGATTGATGGAATCCATGGGATGGGATTTGGGATTGATGGAATCCATGGGATGGGATTTGGGATTGATGGAATCCATAGGATGGGATTTGGGATTGATGGAATCCATGGGATGGGATTTGGGATTGATGGAATCCATAGGATGGGATTTGGGATTGATGGAATCCATAGGATGGGATTTGGGATTGATGGAATCCATGGGATGGGATGGGATTTGGGATGGGATTTGGGATTGATGGAATCCATGGGATGGGATTTGGGATTGATGGGATCCATGGGATGGGATTTGGGATTGATGGAATCCATAGGATGGGATTTCAGATGGGATTTGGAATTGATGGGATCCATGGGATGGGATTTGGGATTGATGGAATCCATAGGATGGGATTTCAGATGGGATTTGGGATTGATGGAATCCATGGGATGGGATTTGGGATTGATGGAATCCATGGGATGGGATTTCAGATGGGATTTGGGATTGATGGAATCCATGGGATGGGATTTGGGATTGATGGAATCCATAGGATGGGATTTGGGATTGATGGAATCCATAGGATGGGATTTGGGATTGATGGAATCCATAGGATGGGATGGGATTTGGGATTGATGGGATCCATAGGATGGGATTTGGGATTGATGGAATCCATGGGACAAGATTTGGGATTGATGGAATCCATAGGATGGGATTTCAGATGGGATCCATGGGATGGGATGGGATGGGATTTGGGATGAGATTTGGGATGGGATGGGATTGATAGGACAGGATCCATGGGATGGGATGAGATTTGGGATTGATGGAATACATAGGATGGTATGGGATAGGATTGGATTTGGGATGGGATAGGATCCACGGGATGGGATTTCATTTGGGATTGATGGAATCCATGGGATGGGATATCAGATGGGATCCATGGGATGGGATGGAATTTGGGCTGGGATTTGGGATTGATGGGATAGGATCCATGGGCTGGGATTTGGGATGTGATGTTCCCACAGACAAACCCAGCCATCCCTCCCCTGCTTTTCCAGGAACAACTCCCTGAGGAAGAACAATTCTTTTGGGAATTCCTTAGGGAATTCTGGGCTGACCTTCCTGCACAGCCAGGTCCATGGGGCTGGCGCTGGGACTGGGATGGGATGCGATCCATGGGACGGGATTTATGGGATGGGATGAGATGGGATTCATGGAATGGGATTCATGGCATGGGACAAACCCAACCATTCCTTCCCTGCACAGGGATCTCCCAGGAACAACACCCTGGGGAAGAACAATTCCTTAGGGAATTCCTTTGGGAATTCTGGGCTGACCTTCCTGCACAGCCAGGTCCATGGGGCTGGCGCTGGCGCTCTGCAGCAGCTCCTGGTAGGACTGGGCGGACTGGTCGAAGAGCTGCACCAGCAGGGCACACGTCTTCTCGTACTCACAGCGCCCGATGGTGGACAGCTGGTCCAGCTGCTGCTGCACCAGCCCCGTGTCCTCCAGAGGGTCCTCCAGGCCATCCCTGGGAAAAGCACATGGAAAAATGGATCAGGAGGTGCACAGCTTCTCCAGCTGCTGCTGCACCAGCCCTGTGTCCTTTAAATCATCCCTGGGAAAAGCACATGGAAAAATGGATCAGGAGGTAGAGAGCTGGTCCAACTGCTGCTGCACCAGCCCTGTGTCCTTTAAATCATCCCTGGGAAAAGCACATGGAAAAATGGATCAGGAAGTGCACAGCTGCTCCAGCTGCTGCTTCACCAGCCCTGTGTCCTTCAGATCATCCCTGGGAAAAGCACATGGAAAAATGGATCAGGAAGTGCACAGCTGCTCCAGCTGCTGCTGCACCAGCCCCGTGTCCTTCAGATCATCCCTGGGAAAAGCACATGGAAAAATGGATCAGGAAGTGCACAGCTGCTCCAGCTGCTGCTTCACCAGCCCTGTGTCCTTCAGATCATCCCTGGGAAAAGCACATGGAAAAATGGATCAGGAGCTGCACAGCTGCTCCAGCTGCTGCTGCACCAGCCCTGTGTCCTTTAAATCATCCCTGGGAAAAGCACATGGAAAAATGGATCAGGAGCTGCACAGCTCCTCCAGTTGCTGCTGTACCAGCCCTGTGTCCTTTAAATCATCCCTGGGAAAAGCACATGGAAAAATGGATCCAGGGAGTCTCAGGAGCCCTCTGGAATGCTCACTCTGGGGTGTTGGAGCTGCAGTTTGGAATCCACAGGGCTGTGGAATAGGTTTGGGTTGGAAAGAGTTGAAATCTGATCCCATTCCACTCCCTGGCATAGGCAGGGACAGCTCCCACTGTGCCAAGGAGATCCTTGGGCATTTCCAGGGATCCAGGGGCAGCCACAGCTCCTCTGGGAATTCCAGCCCAGCTCCTCTCCACCCCTCCACCCCTCCCCTTTCTCAGTTTATATCCATTCCTTGTGTCCCATTCCTCATCCCAAATCCTCTCCAGCTCCTTTGGAGTCCCTTCAGCCTCTAGAAGAGGCTCTGAGGTTTCTCTGGAGCTTCCCTGGGAATTCCAGCCAGGAATTCCTTCCCAAATCTCCCCTTTCCCAGTTTAAATCCATTCCCTGTGTCCTGTCCGTCCATCCCTTATCCCAAATCCCTCTCCAGCTTTCCTTGAGCCCCTTTAGGCTCTGGAAGGGGCTCCAAGATCTCCCTGGACCCTTCCCTTTTCCCATCTTTCTTTGGGCACTTCCAGGGATCCAGGAGCAGCCACAGCTCCACTGGGAATTCCATCCCAGCCCCTCTCCACCCTCCCAGCCAGGAATTCCTTCCCAAAATCCCACCAAATCTCCCCTTTTCCAATCTGAAGCCATTCTCTGTGTCCTGTCCCTCCATCCCTTATCCCAAATCCCTCTCCAGCTCTCCTGGAGCCCCTTTAGGCCCTGGCAGGGGCTCTGAGCTCTCTCTGGAATTTCCTTTTTCTCCCTGGAATTTCTCTCTGGAATTCTCAGCTCTGCCAGAGGGGCTCCAGCCTCTGGATCAGTTCCATGGCTCTGAGTATTCCCTGTTTTCCCTGCAAAACCCAACAGCTGCAGTTTGATGTCTCCTCTCCTAACAGGATCCTGCTTTTCTGGGAGACCACCAAGACAATCCCAACCTACAGCAAGGGACCCCAGCCCTGGAAGCTGCCACCCCTCAGCCACATCAAGGGATCAATCCCACTTTTCCCAGCTTTCCCAGCCCTGGGATCAGCAGGAGAAGCTGGCAGGGATGGGATGAGCTCACCTGAGGATGATGTGCACGGATTCCAGGCGGGAGGTGATGTAGGCTTTGGTCACCTCAGGGGTGTAGGTCTCCAGCATGTGCGGCTCCGTGGCCTTCACGTAGGGCACCGAGGCAGCCAGGCGCTGCCACAGGCTCAGCAGGTAGTGGACACTGTTGGGAGCAAATTCCCAGTGCTTCCAGAGGGAAAAAACAAGGAAAACAAAGCAGGGAGTTATGATTTGTGTTGTTTGATTTAGGTTTTTCCCACAGAATTTGGACTGGAAGGGGTTTAGCTCCTTCCACATTCCACTGGCCTTGTTGCCAAATTAACCAGGAATTTTAGGGCAAATTGTTGGGAGTAAATTCCCAGTGCTTCCAGAGGGAAAAAACAAGGAAAACAAAGCAGGGAGTTATGATTTGTGTTGTTTGAATCGAGTTTTTCCCACAGAATTTGGGTTGGAAGGGGTTTAATGCTCAGCTCACTGTACCTTTCACTGGCCTGGTTGCCAAATTAACCAGGAATTTCAGCTTAAATTGTTGGGAGTAAATTCCCAGTGCATCCACAGGGAGAAAACAAGGAGAACAAAGCAGGGAGTTATGATTTGTGTTGTTTGATTTAGGTTTTTCCCACAGGATTTGGGTTGGAAGGATTTAAAGCTCAGCTCGCTGCACCTTCCACTGGCCTGGTGGCCAAATTAACCAGGAATTTTAGGGCAAATTGTTGGGAGTAAATTCCCAGTGCTTCCAGAGGGAAAAAACAAGGAAAACAAAGCAGGGAGTTATGATTTGTGTTGTTTGATTTACGTTTTTCCCACAGAATTTGGTCTGGAAGGTGTTTAATGCTCAGCTCACTGCACCTTCCACTGGCCTGGTTGTCAAATTAACCAGGAATTTCCGAGCACACTGTTGGGAGCAAATTCCCAGTGCTTCCAGAGGGGAAAAACAAGGAAAACAAAGCAGGGAGTTATGATTTGTGTTGTTTGAATCAAGTTTTTCCCACAGGATTTGGGTTGGAAGGGGTTTAATGCTCAGCTCCTTCCACATTCCACTGGCCTGGTGGCCAAATTAACCAAGAAATTCACAGCAAATTGTTGGGAGTAAATTCCCAGTGCATCCACAGGGAAAAAAAGAAGGGAAACAAAGCAGGGAGTTATGATTTGTGTTGTTTGAATCGAGTTTTCCCCACAGAATTTGGGCTGGAAGGGGTTTAAAGCTCATCTTGCTGCACCTTCCACCGGCCTTAAATGGCCTGGTTGCCAAATTAACCAGGAATTTCAAAACACACTTCAGGATGCAAATCCCCAGTGCTTCGAGAGGGAAAAAGGAAGGAAAGCAAAGCAGGGAGTTATGATTTGTGTTATTTGAATCGAGTTTTTCCCACAGAATTTGGGCTGGAAGGGGTTTAATGCTCAGTTCCTTCCACATTCCACTGGCCTGGTGGCCAAATTAACCAGGAATTTCAGGTTAAATTGTTGGGAGCAAATTCCCAGTGCTTCCAGAGGGAGAAAACAAGGAAAATAAAGCAGGGAATTATGATTTGTGTTATTTGAATCGAGTTTTTCCCACTGAATTTGGGCTGGAAGGGGTTTAAAGCTCAGCTCCTTCCACTTTCCACCAGCCTGGTTGCCAAATTAACCAGGAATTTCAGAGCACACTGTTGGGAGCAAATTCCCAGTGCTTCCAGAGGGGAAAAACAAGGAAAACAAAGCAGGGAGTTATGATTTGTGTTGTTTGATTTAGGTTTTTCCCACAGAATTTGGGCTGGAAGGGGTTTAAAGCTCAGCACCTTACACATTCCACTGGCCTGGTGGCCAAATTAACCAGGAATTTCAAGACACACAAATTCCCAGTGCTTCATGAAGGAAAAAACAAAGAAAACAAAGCAGGGAGTTATGATTTGTGTTGTTTGAATCAAGTTTTTCCCACAGGATTTGGGTTGGAAGGGGTTTAATGCTCAGTTCCTTCCACATTCCACTGACCTGGTGGCCAAATTAACTGAGAAATTCAGAGCAAATTGTTGGGAGTAAATTCCCAGTGCATCCACAGGGAAAAAAAGAAGGGAAACAAAGCAGGGAGTTATGATTTGTGTTGTTTGAATCGAGTTTTCCCCACAGAATTTGGGCTGGAAGGGGTTTAATGCTCAGTTCCTTCCACATTCCACTGGCCTGGTGGCCGAATTAACCAGGAATTTCAGGTTAAATTGTTGGGAGCAAATTCCCAGTGCTTCCAGAGGGAGAAAACAAGGAAAATAAAGCAGGGAATTATGACTTGTGTTGTTTGATTTAGGTTTTTCCCACACAATTTGGACTGGAAGGGGTTTAGCTCCTTCCACATTCCACTGGCCTTGTTGCCAAATTAACCAGGAATTTCAGGTTAAATTGTTGGGAGCAAATTCCCAGTGCTTCCAGAGGGAAAAAACAAGGAAAACAAAGCAGGGAGTTATGATTTGTGTTGTTTGATTTAGGTTTTTCCCACAGAATTTGGACTGGAAGGATTTAAAGCTCAGCTTGCTGCACCTTCCACTGGCCTGGTGGCCAAATTAACCAGGAATTTCAAATTAAATTGTTGAGAATAAATTCCCAGTGCTTCCAGAGGGAAAAAAACAAGGAAAACAAAGCAGGGAGTTATGATTTGTGTTGTTTGAATCGAGTTTTCCCCACAGAATTTGGGCTGGAAGGGGTTTAATGCTCAGTTCCTTCCACATTCCACTGGCCTGGTGGCCGAATTAACCAGGAATTTCAGGTTAAATTGTTGGGAGCAAATTCCCAGTGCTTCCAGAGGGAGCAAAAATGGAAAAACAAAGCAGGGAGTTATGATTTGTGTTGTTTGAATCGAGTTTTTCCCACAGAATTTGGGCTGGAAGGGGTTTAATGCTCAGTTCCTTCCACATTCCACTGGCCTGGTGGCCGAATTAACCAGGAATTTCAGGTTAAATTGTTGGGAGCAAATTCCCAGTGCTTCCAGAGGGAGCAAAAATGGAAAAACAAAGCAGGGAGTTATGATTTGTGTTGTTTGAATCGAGTTTTTTCCACAGAATTTGGTCTGGAAGGTGTTTAATGCTCAGCTCACTGCACCTTCCACTGGCCTGGTTGTCAAATTACCCAGGAATTTCCGAGCACACTCTTGGGAGCAAATTCCCAGTGCTTCCAGAGGGGAAAAACAAGGAAAACAAAGCAGGGAGTTATGATTTGTGTTGTTTGATTTAGGTTTTTCCCACAGAATTTGGGTTGGAAGGGGTTTAATGCTCAGCTCCTTCCACATTCCACTGACCTGGTGGCCAAATTAACCAAGAAATTCAGAGCAAATTGTTGGGAGTAAATTCCCAGTGCATCCATAGGGAAAAAAAGAAGGGAAACAAAGCAGGGAGTTATGATTTGTGTTGTTTGAATCGAGTTTTCCCCACAGAATTTGGGCTGGAAGGGGTTTAAAGCTCAGCTCACTGCACATTCCACCGGCCTTAAATGGCCTGGTTGCCAAATTAACCAGGAATTTCAAAACACACTTCAGGATGCAAATCCCCAGTGCTTCCAGAGGGAAAAAGGAAGGAAAGCAAAGCAGGGAGTTATGATTTGTGTTGTTTGAATCGAGTTTTTCCCACAGAATTTGGGCTGGAAGGGGTTTAAAGCTCAGCTCACTGCACATTCCACTGGTCTGGTTGTCAAATTAACCAGGAATTTCCGAGCACACTCTTGGGAGCAAATTCCCAGTGCTTCCAGAAGGAAAAAACAAGGAAAACAAAGCAGGGACTTATGATTTGTGTTGTGTGAATTGAATTTTTCCCACAAAATTTGGATTGGAAGGGGTTTAAAGCTCAGGTCACTGCACATTCCACTGGTCTGGTTGCCAAATGAACCAGGAATTTCAGGACACACCTGGATCAGTCATTCCCAGCACTCAGGAAACACTGGGAGATAATTCCAAGGACACAGAGCTGAATGCCAGCTCCCACACACCGTGCAATGATGTATTTGAACAACTCAGGCCATCCTTTGTACCAGCTAAACTGTCTGTAGATAACAAACCACCTGCAGTTTTGTTTTCAGGGTTCTCAGGAACTCATCAAGGCTACTGAGACAACAACAGGACTGAAAATAAGAATGAAAAGCCTGGGAAAATGCCTGCAAAAAATGCAAAAATCTAAATGGAGGACACACAGAGTTGATGATGGATGCTTGACCAATTAAATGCCCAGAGGGATGTGTGCCTGCCCCGTGGAAAAGTGGTTTGGCCAATCCAGAGACACCTTTATGCATGGAGCTAGAAACTCTAACTCTATTTTATGTAAATAATAAAGAGGTTTCTGTTGAAATGATATTAATTTTGTTATTTAGTTGCCCATTCACCCTGCAACACTGCACTGCTCTGAGCTGCTTCCCAGGAATTCCAATTCCATAAACAAAGGAACTTGTTTTTTCAACCCTCTCCTTTGTCATGGTTGTGGGCTGTACACACAGCTGGAAAACTCAGTGGGAATATCCACAATATTCCAATTGCTCCCAATCCCTGAGAGTGCATTGGAACAGTGAAGTGAGACAGAATCCTAAAAATAAACCTCATTTAACACGTTTTTTTTTAATTCCCTGCTACGATATGGAAAAGCCTCTTGGAGGCATGGCAACAACTCTGCCTTCCCACACGGATTCCATTCAGGAATTCACAGGATGATCCATGCAGGATTTGGGTAGAAATGAATCAGCTGAGAGGCTCCTGCTTTGTTTTCCAGGGAATCCAAAGGGCAGAACAGGGGAGGGTTGGTACCTGCAGGCTGGTGACGGTGAAGTTGGCGATGAGCCGGATCACCTCGGGGTAGTTCTCCACCTTCACCAGTTCTCCCAGTTGGTAATTGCTTTTCAACCGGGCCAGCAGCCGGCAGAACTCGTGGTAATTGTTGGGGTCTGATAAACTCTGAGGGGACAAAACGAGGAGAGGGCTCAGGAATGGCTCTGCTGGGATCATCAGGGAATCACAGAGAGATCTGAGAACCACAAATCCCACTTTGCCTGTTAAACCAGGTCAGGAATTGCCACATTTCCTGGGTTTTTCCAGGGATGGTTCCAGTCCTTAAATACTCTTCGAAGGCAGAGATTGTTCCCAAAGGAACAGCTCTGCTGTTCCTTCCAGAGGCTGGGATCGCCATGGAATAACAGAGAGATCTGAGAACCAACAAATCCCACTCTGCCCATTAAACCAGCTCAGGAATTGCCACATTTACTGGTTTTTGAACATTTCCAGGGATGATTCCAGTCCTTAATTACTCTTCCAATGGAGAAATTGTTCCCACAGGAACAGCTCTCCTGACCCCTGCCAGAGGCTGGGATCATCATGGAATCGCAGAGAAATCCAAGCAAGTCCAAGCTCCAAACAAATCCAAACTCCCAACAAATCCCACTCTGCCCATTAAACCAGCTCAGGAATTGCCACATTTCCTGGGTTTTGGGTTTTTCCAGGGATGGTTCCAGTCCTTAATTACTCTTCCAATGGAAAAATTGTTCCCACAGGAACAGCTCTGCTGTTCTCTGCCAGAGGCTGGGATCATCATGGAATCGCAGAGAATTCCAAACAAATCCAAGCTCTCAACAAATCCCACTCTGCCCATTAAAACCAGCTCAGGAATTGCCACATTTCCTGGGTTTTGGGCACTTCCAGGGATGGTTCCAGTCCTTAATTACTCTTCCAATGGAAAAATTGTTACTAATATCCACCAGGAACCTCCCTTGGAGGGTGGAATGGCAGGAAAAGGGAAGAGCAGGACAATGCTGCAGAGTTCTCCCCTTTGCCAAGTGTCCAAGTGGGAAATGAAAAAGATTTTTTTGGATTTTTTTGATGGAGAGGATGCAGAGCCTCGATTCCCAGCTGGAATACTCACCTGGGGGTTTTCCAGTATCCGTTTCACTCCATCCACGAGATGAGATAAGAACTTGGCCCGCTCGGCGTTGTTGAAGAGGGAGCGGCGCACGGAGGCGATCTGCACCAAGCAGGATAAAACCTGCCAGCACACAGAAAAATGGGAATAAACACAAAAATCGGGATGGAAACATGGAAATGAAGAAATTTTCCCCTCATGACACGAGCAGTGATTGAGGTTTGGTGCTCCTTTAGGGACCAAACAGCTCCTTTGTCTACACAGCGGAGAAAGAAATCCTAAAGGAAGAGCTCCATCCCAAAAATCACAGAATTATGGAATTCCAGAGGTTGGAAAAGCCCTCCAAGGTCAGAGCCCAACCTTTGATCCCCAGCCCAGAGCTCTGAGTGCCACATCCAGGCTTTTCCTCCAGGGGTGGGGATCCCAATCATTGATCCCAATGGAATAATTTCACATTTCCAATCAAAAAAAAAGGATTCTCACAGCTCAAACCTCTCCTGAATAAAAGTTGGAAATTCAGGATTAGCCATTAAGTCTCCAGCAGAATAAGTGGAGTCTCCATGGAAAAATTCCTTCTGAAGGCTCTTCCCTCTCAGCTTTGTTTTCATTGAGCTTTAATGATGAAAAATATTTATCAGATAAATGTCTGAATTTTAATTATTTAATAATTATTTAATTTTAATTTTGAATTTATTTAGTTTTAATTTTTTAAAATTATTTTTCCAGAAGAAATAATCCAACTTTTAGCTCAGTTTTGCTCTTGGCCCTTTCATCTCAATGGGACGTGGCCTAATTTGGAAGGGTAAAGGGAGAAATTCCATTCCTTGGCGTGTTCCCAGGTTTGTTCCCAATCCCTGCTGTGTTTTTAGGATTTGTTTTGGGAATAACAGGAGTCACTCCCTCAAGGGGATGAGCAAACAGGAGATTCCAAGCTGTGTGAGGAGAAAGGAGGTTGGAATTCCAGAAAAAAAAGCGATTTTAGGGAAAATCCAACCCTGTGGATGCTTCAAAACTCTCAGCAGCACTTGGACACTTCAGCACAACCCAGGGAACCTCTCAGATGAATCCTAAAATCAAGGAAAAACAAACCCTGGACTTACCAGAGGAGAAAACGAAGGAGGGATGGAATGATAAAGATCAAAAAACAACTGAAGGGTCGAAGAATCCAAGAATGCTGCAAGAGAAAAGAGGATTTTACCTCCATTTACAGCTTCTCACAGGTCTAACCCCTATTTTATCACCCGTGGCACATGGATTTGTCACACCAAAGCACCACAATCCCATGAAAATCTCTCCCAGGATTTTGTATTTTTAAGGCAAATGCCTTTCCTAGAAATTGAGTCACCCACTGGCACTTGGAGCTGGGAGAAGATGACAGGAAGGTATTTTAAGAACACAATCTGTGCCTGTCAAATGCCTGGTGGCAACAGCATGTGGGAAAAAGGTGCCAAGTTATTCCCTATTTTTTTTTTAAATCCGTTTTTCCTGGTTGATGGAACAAGAGGTGAAAGACTGGAAGGAAAAATGGGTTTTAAAAGCAAAGATAAAATCCCCCCCCTTAAAAAAATGAATTATGTGGGTTTAGGGTTGATTTTAACCTCTGGCTTTGCACGCCTGAGGTTTATTTTTATAAAATCCCAGGATTTGAGCATTCTCCAAGTGGGATGCTGCCAATTCCTGCGGGATCACCTGATCTCCAACTGGTTGGGATCTGCACAGTGCAAAGATCATCCGAGGACTCGTCCGTGGAGGTGCCGATGAAATCGAAGTTCAGGCAGTTGTGGGTGAGCTTGAGGAGCTGCATCAGCAGCCCGTGCTGGCTTTCATCGTTCAGGTTCAGGTTCTTCCCAGAAGCCTGTGGAAAACGTGGAATTAAGGCAGGGAAAACAAAAAAAAAAAAAATTAAAATCCCCAAGTGGCAGCTGAATTGAGGCAGGATTTTATTTTAAGCAGGACGGGGCTTTGTGGAATGAGCACCAGGTGTGTTTTTATAGGTGCAGAAATTAAATTCCAGAGTTTTTCCAGGATAGGGATAAAGGGCAGCATTTTGATTTTTGTCCCTGAACAGGGATGAGGATTGAGGGATCCAGGAAATCATGGAATTCTCACTAATGTTAAACACAAAACCTCTTTTCTGTCCCACAGGAATCCTGTGCTCCCCCTCCCACCATGGGAATGAAGAGAACTGGGATAAAAACTGGGATAAAACTGGGATACTCTCATGAAACTGGGAATTCCCTGGACATGGAATTCTGTCTCATTTCTCCACAGATTAAACACATCTTGGTTCCTAGAACTGTCCATTTCTTTTATCTTTGTATCATCAGCCCGTGCTTAAAATGAACTCATTGCTGCTTCAATACATCCCAAATAATCTGGAAAAGTTGGGATTTTGGGAGTGTCCTGTGCAGGGCCAGGGACAAGGATTTATTTGTCAAAGATATTTAGAATGCAAACCCAAAATTTGCAGAGATTTATCTGCAGCTGGAATTGTAGAGAAGAGTTTGATTTCTGTGTTTACTTTTTATTTCTTATTTAAATAAGATCTATTTATTATTTATTATTTAAATAAAATCTATTTAACATTTCTTATTTTAATAAAATCTATTTAATATTTCTTATTTAAATAAAATATATTCATTAATATTGATTTCTTCTAAAAGAAAAAAATCCCTTCATTAATCCATTTTTTCCTGAAGAACAACCCCAGAACTGAATTTTTTAGACAAGAAAGCTCCTTCCAGGAAGGAATTTCACCCAAAATCACTTTTTCACTTCCCAAAAAAAAAGATCCCCAACCTCTCCTTACCTGTTTCAGTAAACTGCAGGACAGGGTGAAAATATCAAATAAAGAGGAATCCCGGAAGGAAGAGGCGATTTTCCTGTGCTTGGTCAGGGGGTGGGTGGTGTCCGCCTGCCCGGGAGAAAACCCAGCTCAGAGCTCCTGGAATGGACCAGGAAAACCAGGAAAACCTGCAGGAATCCTGGGAAGCACTGGGACATCCCTCCCCAGAACCATTCCACAGCTTTTCCATGGAAAAATCCACATTCCTGGGGTTTTTACTCCCAATTTTTATCTAGTTTCGCTTCAAGCTTTGCTCAAATCAGCAGCAAAAATGGGATTTTAGGAATGGGAATTCCCAGTTGCAAAGGTTCAATCCCCAGCAGCAGCAGGATGCAATTCCACAGCTTTTCCATGGATAAATCCACGTTCCTGGGGGTTTTATTCCAAATTTATTCCTACTTTCGCTTCAATCTTTGCTCCAATCAGCAGCAAAAATGGGGTTTATTTTGGATTTTAGGAATGGGAATTCCCAGCTCCAAAGGGTTCAATCCCCAGCAGCAGCAGGATGCAATTCCACAGCTTTTCCATGGATAAATCCACGTTCCTGGGGGTTTTATTACAAATTTATTCCTACTTTCGCTTCAATCTTTGCCCAAATCAGCAGTGAAAACGAGGATTTTTTGGGATTTTTGGAATGGGAATTCCCAGCTGAAAAAGTTTCAATCCCCAGAACCAGCAGGATGCAATTCCACAACTTTTCCAGGGATAAATCCACATTTCTGGGGATTTTATTCCAATTTTATTCGTACTTTCACTTCAGTCTTTGCCCAAATCAGCAGCAAGAACGGGTTTTTTTGGATTCTAGGAATGGGAATTCCCAGCTCCAAAGGGTTCAATCCCAGCTGGAGCTTCTGGGCAGACAGGGACAAACACCAGGAATTAAAATCCTGGATGGAGAAGGGAACTGGAAGGAATTATCCAGGGTGGACTTTGCAGTTTTATGGGATAAATTCCACTCCTGGATCTGTCACCAGATCCCAGAGGTGGGGAATAGCAAAACTCAGTTTTTGCGGTTTTTTTTCCCAGGAAAAGGGACAAAATGAGGAAAAATTCCCATTTTTGCCATCGATCCCAGCCAAATTTCACATGTGCATTGAGTTATCCCCATGGGATGCAGAATTCCAGCATAAATATCCACTTTGAAATGTTTCTATTTTCCTGTTCCTCATTTCAATTCCAATTTCCAAACCCCTTCTCCAGGATTTGAGGAACCAAGGTAGCTCCAATGATTTTAGACCTGAATTTTCCCAACAATTCCACAGGGGATCCCCAAACTCCCATCCTTTATATTGCAGGAGAGAAGGAAAAGCCCCAACACATTTAAAATTTTCAGGTGCTTTAATATCCAAATTATTCCTCAATTCAGACTATTGGGATTTCAGGGAGTTTAGGAAAATGAACATTATTTAATTCCCATTTCAAGCCATTTTTGGGGATGGAAAATCCCTTTTATTTCTGGCCTTGTGAAAATGGGATTTCCTTCCTCTTCACCACAATTAAATTGGTGAATTTAGCTTAAATCAGTAAATTTGGATTAAATCAATGGACTCCTCCATTTCCAGCTCTGACACCAATTTAATCCCTCCAGGATTTCTCTGGATTAAGCAACATCCTAAGAAAATCCGAAATTCGTTACTTAGTGAGACATAAAAATCAAAATATTTTTTCCACCTGTTTTTTTAAGGAAAATCAGAGATTTTACAACCATTGTGACCCTCTGGACTGCAGCAAAATCTGCTTGGCTGAGGGGAAAACCATGGGGAAAAATGGAGAAATCATGGAAAAATCATGGAAATTGGGATAGCACCAGGTAAAGCTGCTCATCCCATATTCCAGCAGCAATTCCAGAGGAAATTCCAGAGCACAGCCTTGGAGGGATCTTAAATCCTCTGGAAAAGCTGGGCCAGGATTCAGCCTGGCCAGGCCTCAGGGGCTGTGAAAGGGACATGGCTGGAGAATCCAGCAGGATTTCTGGGAATTTTATCCCACAAATTCCTTCTGAGTTTCATCCTGGATGAAAGGGATTGTGTAAAAGTGGGCACAGAGGGAAATTTTTGGGGTTTTTTCTCCCTGGTCTAGAAGGAGGGGCTGAAAATCAGAGACTTTTCCACTCCTCGTGCCCCTCAGGACAGCAGTGAAACCTGGCCGAGGGAAAACCATGGGAAAAAATGGAAAAACCATGGAAAAACCATGGAAATTGGGATAGTACTGGGATGAGTAAAGCTGCTCATCCCAGCTTCCAGCAGCAATTCCAGAGGCAGAACAGCCTTGGAGGGATTTTAAATCCTCTGGAAAAGCTGGGCCAGGATTTGGCCTGGCCAGGCCTCAGGGGCTGTGAAAGGGACATGGCTGGAGAATCCAGCAGGATTTCTGGGAATTTTATCCCACAAATTCCTTCTGAGTTTCATCCTGGATGAAAGGGATTGTGTAAAAGTGGGCACAGAGGGAAAATTTTGGTTTTTTTCTCCCTGGTCTTGAGGGAGGGGATGAAAATCAGAGACTTTTCCACTCCTCGTGCCCCTCAGGACTGCAGCAAAATTGGCCTGGCTGAGGGGAAAACCATGGAAAAAAATGGAAAAACCATGGAAAAAACATGGAAATTGGGATAGCAGCAGGTAAAGCTGCTCATCCCATATTCCAGCAGCAATTCCAGAGGCAGAACAGCCTTGGAGGGATTTTAAATCCTCTGGAAAAGCTGGGCCAGGATTTGGCCTGGCCAGGCCTCAGGGGCTGTGAAAGGGACATGGCTGGAGAATCCAGCAGGATTTCTGGGAATTTAAACCCATAAATTCCTTCAGTTTCATCTTGGATGAAAGGGATGGTTTAAAAACAGGCACAGAGGGAAATTTTTGGGGTTTTTTCTCCCTGGTCTAGAAGGAGGTGCTGAAAATCAGAGACTTTTCCACTCCTCGTGCCCCTCAGGACTGCAGCAAAATCAGCCTGGCTGAGGGGAAAACCATGGAAAAAAATGGAAAAACCATGGAAAAAACATGGAAATTGGGATAGCAGCAGGTAAAGCTGCTTATCCCATATTCCAGCAGCAATTCCAGAGGCAGAACAGCCTTGGAGGGATTTTACATCCTCTGGAAAAGCTGGGCCAGGATTTCTATCCAGGCCTCAGGGGCTGTGAAAGGGACAAGGCTGGAGAATCCAGCAGGATTTCTGGGAATTTTATCCCACGAATTCCCTCTGAGTTTCATCCTGGATGAAATAGATTGTTTTAAAATGGGCACAGTTGGTAAATTTTGCTTTTTTTCTCCCTGGTCAATACGAAGGGGCTGACAACAGAAAGTTCTCACACTCATCCTCACTAAATAATTCCTTATCCTTAGGTTTTTTTTTTCCCTTCTCATCCCAGAAAGCCACACCAAAACATGGGAAAAGATGGAAGATGCCAACAAAACAAAACAACCCCTCAAGACAGGAGCTCTCAGCACCTCACCACAAACAGGGAGTGAAAAACAACAACAACAAAAAAAAACCCCAACAAACACAAAATCCCCCCTCAAACACCTCCCAGACAGCAAAATTCCCAAAAAAAAAACCCCGGAAAAGGCAGGACACAACAATATGAATGAGAAAATTGGACACTTACTTCACTGAGGAAGGCTGTAGCACTTACTTGATTAATTTCATTCGTTAGTTGGGACAGGATTGTCACTCCTATGATGCAGTGCTCTACACTGTCCTGGGGAGGCAAAGGCACAGCTTTCTTTTGGAAAAATTCCTTTTTTTCCTTGGAAAAAATCTTGGCTAGAAAGGTTTAATCCTTATTTATAAAGAAACAAAAGCAAGGAGCTTTTGGGAGGTTGATTTGAGAGAATGAATGTAGGATGTTTAAAGAAATCTCAGGAATATCCATGGATTGGAGTTTGGAAAAGATGGATCCTAAAGGTGGGAGTATCCAGGGACAATTCCCTGCTCCCAGAAATAACTCCCTGCTCCCTGAAACAATTCCCTGGGCCCAGGAACAATTCCCTGGGCCCAGGAACAATTCCCTGCTCCCTGAATTTTTAAGCAGTCAAATATAAAATCGAATTTCCATAGATGGGAACGGAACAACGAAGCCAAAAATTCCTTGATTTTCTACTCATCCATGGGGTGGATTTGAGTTTGGAAAAGATGGATGCTAAAAGGTTGGAGCATCCAGAAGTAATTCCCTGCTCCCTAAAACAATTCCCTGAATTTTTAAGTAACTCTTCAACATCAGAAGCTCCAACTGAAAACCAGTAATAAAGAAAAGCCTGAACTCCTTCATGGCAGCAGAAAATTCCTGAATTTTTGCAAATCCCAGGAAATCTGAGGAGGGAATCTGACCTGTAGGAACCTGGTGGAAAACTTGGGAGCATCCAGGAAAAATTCCCTGAATTTTTAAGGAACTTTTTCCCTCAGAAGCCTCTACTGAAAACACCAATATGGACAAGCCTGAACTCCTTCACGCCAAAGCCCGACTCCTTCATGGCATCAGAAAACTCCTGGATTTTGGCAAATCCCGGGAATTCTGAGGAGAGAATCTGACCTGCAGGAACCTGGTGCAAAGCTGGGAGCATCCCGGAACAATTCCCTGCTCCCTGAAACAATTCCCTGAATTTTTAAGGAGCCTTTTCCCTCAGAAGCCCCTACTGAAAACACCAATAAGGAAAAGCCTGACTCCTTCACACCAGCAGAAAACTCTTGGATTTTGGTGAATCTCGGGAATTCTGAGGAGGGAATCAGACCTGCAGAAACCTGGTGGGAAGCTGGGAGCATCCCGGAACAATTCCCTGCTCCCTGAAACAATTCCCTGAATTTTTAACAGCTGCTTTCCCTTGGAAGCCCCTACTGAAAACACCACTACAGAAGAGCCTGTATTCCTTCAAGGCAGCAGCAAACTCCTGGATCTTGGTGAATCCCGGGAATTCTGAGGAGGAAATCTGACCTGCAGGAACCTGGTGGGAAGCTGGGAGCATCCAGGAACAATTCCCTGAATTTTTAAGGAGCTTTTTCCCTCAGAAGCCTCTACTGAAAACACCAATAAGGAAAAGCCTGACTCCTTCACACCAGCAGAAAACTCTTGGATTTTGGTGAATCCCGGGAATTCTGAGGAAGGAATCTGACCTGCAGGAACCTGGTGCAAAGCTGGGAGCATCCAGGAACAATTCCCTGAAACAATTCCCTGATTTTAAGGAGCTCTTCACCCTTGGAAGCCCCTACTGAAAACACCACTACAGAAGAGCCTGTATTCCTTCACGGCAGCAGAAAACTCCTGGATTTTGGTGAATCCCGGGAATTCTGAGGAGGGAATCAGACCTGCAGGAACCTGGTGGGAAGCTGGGAGCATCCAGGAACAATTCCCTGAATTTTTAAGGAGTTGTTTCCCCTCAGAAGCCCCTACTGAAAACACCGCTACAGAAGAGCCTGAATTCCTTCACGGCAGCAGCAAATTCCTGGATTTTGTTGAATCCCGGGAATTCTGAGGAGGGAATCTGATGGAATCTGACCTGCAGGAACCTGCTCCAAAACTGGGAGCATCCAGGAACAATTCCCTGAAACAATTCCCTGATTTTAAGGAGGTCTTCACCCTTGGAAGCCCCTACTGAAAACACCACTACAGAAGAGCCTGTATTCCTTCACGGCAGCAGAAAACTCCTGGATTTTGGTGAATCCCGGGAATTCTGAGGAGGGAATCAGACCTGCAGGAACCTGGTGGGAAGCTGGGAGCATCCAGGAACAATTCCCTGAATTTTTAAGGAGCTTTTTCCCTCAGAAGCCTCTACTGAAAACACCGCTACAGAAGAGCCTGAATTCCTTCACGGCAGCAGCAAATTCCTGGATTTTGTTGAATCCCGGGAATTCTGAGGAGGGAATCTGATGGAATCTGACCTGCAGGAACCTGCTGCAAAACTGGGAGCATCCAGGAACAATTCCCTGAAACAATTCCCTGATTTTAAGGAGCTCTTCACCCTCAGAAGCCCCTACTGAAAACACCGCTACAGAAGAGCCTGAATTCCTTCACACCAGCAGCAAATTCCTGGATTTTGGCGAATCCTGGGAATTGTGAGGAGGGAATCTGACCTGCAGGAACCTGGGAGCATCCAGAAATAATTCCCTGAAACAATTCCCTGATTTTTAAGGAGCTGCTTTCCTTTGGAAGCCCCTACTGAAAACACCAATATGGAAAAGCCTGACTCCTTCACACCGATGGAAAACTCCTGGATTTTGGTGAATCCTGGGAATTGTGAGGAGGGAATCTGACCTGCAGGAAGCGGGTGACGTCGTTGATGACGTTCCTGAAGACGTACTCGTCCTTCTGGCAGTCGAACCAGCCCAGCTTGGTGATCCTGGCGTAGAGCTGGATCAGCGCCTGCGTCACGAACGTCGCCAGCTTCGGCCTCGTGGCCAGGTAGTTCAGCACATAATTCCCTGGAAAACACGGAAAAGGTGGAGCTGGAGATAAAATCCAGCCCCAGTGGGAATGGCTGGAAGGAAATGAAGCTTTGGGGAGGTTGAATTGAGGGGAGGAATGAGGGGAAGTTGAAAGAAGTGGTGGGAGTAAGGGAGAAAGGCTGGGGTTTGATTTGGGGATATAAGATGCTGGAAAAGGGTTGGATTTACCCTGGAATAGACATGGAAAAGGGTTGGATTTAGCCCTGGAATAGATCTGGGAAAAGGTTGGATTTACCCTGGAATAGATGTGGAAAAGGGCTGGATTCAGAACTGGAAAAGATTTGGGAAAGGGTTGGATTTATTCTGGAAGAGATCTGGGAAAGGGCTGGATTTACCCTGGAACAGACTTGGAAAAGGGCTGGATTTAGACTTGGAATACACCTGGAAAAGGGCTGGATTTAGCCCTGGAATAGACCTGGAAAAGGGTTGGATTTAGACTTGGAATACACCTGGGAAAGGGCTGGATTTGCCCTGGGAAAGATCTGGGAAAAGGTTGGATTTAGCCCTGGAATTGACACAGAAAAAGCCTGGATTTATTCTGGAATAGATCTGGGAAAAGGTTGGATTTACTCCTGGGATAGACCTGGAAAAGCCAATTTAAAATTCTGAGGAAAACTTACCAAATCACAAACCCACTGAGCCACCATTCCCTTTTATCCCAAAAAATTCCCAAATATTCAACCTTGGACTCTACTGAACCCCCCCATAACAATCCATAACAATCCATGAAATTCCCCAGGGTGCAGGGAAGCTGCCAGGCGAGGGAAAGGAGGGGAAATCCCAAGGATTTGTTGGGAAAGAATTCCAGACTCACGGATATCGATGCGCTGCTCCAGCGGCAGGGGGTTGTTTGTGCGTGACACCAGTTTGGTAAGGCAGGTGGCCGCCAGTAACTGGGAATAGGAGGACTGGGGAAAAAAATGGGAAAAAAAGAGATTAATCCATAAAAAAACCCGATGGAATTTTAATTCATGGAGCAGAAACGGATTTGAAGCAAATTCCAGAAATTGGGAGTTGAAGGGAGAAATTTTCCTGGGAAGCAGCTCCCAACTCGACAGGGCATGGATGAGCCACATCCCACAAATTCCAACAATTCTGGGGAAAATTCCCAAGATTTTACAGGGATTTACAGGAACTTGTAGTGATTTACAGGAAATTTGCAGGAATTTACAGGAATTTAGCAGAAATTTGCAGGAATTTTGCAGAAGTTTTGCAGAAATTTGCAGGAATTAAGCCAGAATTCACACGAAAATTTGCAGAAATTTAACAGGAATTTTGCTGGAATTTACAGGAATTTTGCAGAAGTTTTGCAAGAATTTTGCAAGAATTTAAAAGCAGGAATTCACAGGAAATTTGCAGAATTTAACAGGAATTTAACAGAAATTTCCAGTAAGTTTAAAGGAATTTTGCAGGAATTTCCAGGAATTTCCAGGAATTTTTCAGGAATTTCCAGGAAATTACAAGAATTTTTGTGGAATTTGCAGGAATTTTGCAGGAATTCTGGGAAGAACCCTGCACTGAGGCTTTCCCTGGAATCAGTTCTCTCCCCACTTCCAAGGAAAACTTTTGGATTTCTCGTGTTATTTCTCAATCCATGGGAACTCCACGATGGAAAAAGACTTGGTGTGGGGGAAAATTAGAATTCCTTTCTCCAAGGGTGGAATTCCAGGACCTTGGGGAATTTTTGGGATGTGGAACTCCAAGATTTTGGGGAATTTTGGGATACACTCACACTACCTGTCTCCAGGAGCAGTTGGAACTTGGGGCTGTTAATGAACCCCGCCAGGGCAGGGGAATAATTACAATTCCTTTCTCCAAGCCTGGAATTCCATGATTTTGGGGAGTTTCTGGGACATGGAACTCCAGGATTTGGGGGATGTTTGGGATGTGAAACTCCAGGATTTTGGGGAATTTTGAGATCTGGAACTCCAGGATTTTGGGGAATGTTTGGGATCTACTCACACTCCCTGTCTCCAGGAGCAGCTGGCACTTGCTCAGGCACTCGGGGCTGTTGATAAACCCCACCAATGCAAGGAGATAATTACAATTCCTTTATCCAAGCCTGGAATTCCATGATTTTGGGGAGTTTTTGGGACATGGAACTCCAGGATTTGGGGGATGTTTGGGATGTGGAATTCCACGATTTTGGGGAATGTTTGGGATATACTCATGCTCCATATCTCCAGGAGCAGCTGGCACTTGCTCAGGCACTCAGGGCTATTAATGAACCCCAGCATAGCAGGGGAATAATTACAATTCCTTTATCCAAGCCTGGAATTCCATGATTTTGGGGAATTTTTGGGATGTTGAATTCCATGATTTTGGGGATGTTTGGCAGGTGAAACTCCAGGATTTTGGGGATGTTTGGGATGAGAAACTCCATGATTATGGGGAATGTTTGGGATGTACTCACATTCCCTCTCTCCAGGAGCAGCTGCACTTGCTCAGGCACTCAGGGCTATTAATGAACCCCACCAAAGCAAGGGGATAATTACAATTCCTTTATCCAAGCCTGGAACTCCATGATTTTGTGGAATTTTGGGAATGTTTGGGATGTACTCACGCTGCCTCTCTCCAGGAGCAGCTGCACTTGCTCAGGCACTCGGGGCTGGATGAACCCCAAAAGGGCAGGGGAATAATTACAATTCTTTTATCCAAGCCTGGAATTCCATGATTTTGTGGAATTTTGGGAATGTTTGGGATGTACTCACGCTGCCTCTCTCCAGGAGCAGCTGCCACTTGCTCAGGCACTCAGGGCTATTAATGAACCCCACCAGGGCAGGGGGAATAATTACAATTCTTTTATCCAAGCCTGGAATTCCAGGATTTTGGGGAGATTTTGGGACATGGAACTCCATTATTTTGGGGATGTTTGGGATGTGAAACTCCAGGATTTTGGAGAATTTTGGGATACACTCACATTCCCTCTCTCCAGGAGCAGCCGGCACTTGCTCAGGCACTCAGGGCTGTTGATGAACCCCACCAGAGCAAGGGAATAATTACAATTCCTTCATCCAAGCCTGGAATTCCAGGATTTTGTGGAATTTTGGGAATGTTTGGGATGTACTCACGCTGCCTCTCTCCAGAAGCAGCTGGCACTCAGGGCTGTTGATGAACCCCACCAGGGCAAGGAGATAATTACAATTCCTTTCTCCAAGCCTGGAACTCCATGATTTTGGGGAGTTTTTGGGATGTGGAATTCCATGATTTTGTGGAATTTTGGGAATGTTTGGGATGTACTCACGCTGCCTCTCTCCAGGAGCAGCTGGCACTTGCTCAGGCACTCGGGGCTGTTGGTGAATTCCACCAGGGCCTTCTCGGCCTGCAGGCGCGTGCCCGTGTCCGTGGTCTCATAGAGCTGCTTGCACAGGTTCTCCAGCTGGGCCAGGCTCTGGAAAACATGGAAAAACACGGAAAAACATGGAAAAACATGGAAAAATGGGATTCAGGGACAGCAGGGATTGCAGGTGACTCCCCTGCACTGTACTTGTGCACACACACGTTGGACTTGCTGTGACTTTTCCTTTCCCTTTTCGTTTCCCTTTTTCTTTTCCCTTTTCTCTTTTTACAGAAATTTACAGGAATTTTTGTAGGAGTTTTTGTAGGAATTTACAGGAATTTTTGCAGGAATTTTGCAGGACTTTACAGGAATTTTTCAGAATTTTTTTGCAGAAATTTACAGGAATACTGCAGGAATTCTACAGGAATTTTTACACACATTTACAGGAATTTTTGCAGGAATTTTTGTAGGAATTTACAGGAATTTTGCAGGAATTTCCAGGAATTTTGCAGGAATTTACAGGATTTTTTACAGGCATTTACAGGAATTTTACAGGAATTTACAGATATTTTTGCAGGAATTCTACAGGAATTTTTGTACGAATTTCCAGGCATTTCCAGGAATTTTTCAGAATTTTTTGCAGGAATTTACAGGAAGTCTACAGGAATTTTATAGGAATTTACAGGAATTTTTCCAGGAATTTTGCAAGAATTCACAGGAATTCTGCAGGAATTTACAGGAATTTTTGCAGGAATTCTACAGGAATTTTTGTACAAATTTCCAGGAATTTCCAGGAATTTTTCAGAATTTTTTGCAGGAATTTACAGGAATTCTACAGGAATTTGATAGGAATTTACAGGAATTTTTGCAAGAATTTTGCAAGAATTTGCAGGAATTCTACAAGAGTTTACAGGAATTTTTCCAGGAATCTGCAGGAATTTACAGGATTTTTGCAGGAATTTTTACAGGAATTTTGTAGGAATTTACAGGAATTTTCCAGAATTTTTTGCAGGAATTTACAGGAATTTTTGCAGGAATTTACAGGAATTTTTACAGGCATTTGCCGGAATTTACAGGAATTTTTACAGGCATTTACAGGAATTTTTGCAGGAATTCACAGGAATTTTTGCAGGAATTTGCAGGAATTTTTGTATGAATTTCCAGGAATTTTTCAGATTTTTTTTGCAGGAATTTACAGGAATTTTCAGGAATTTTGCAGGAATTTTTACAAGAATTTACAGGAATTTTTGCAGGAATTTTTGCAGGAATTTACAGGAATTTTTCAGATTTTTTTTTGCAGGAATTTACAGGAACTCCACAGGAATTTTATAGGAATTTACAGGAATTTTTACAGGAATTTACAGGATTTTTGCAGGAATTTTTACAGGAATTTTGTAGGAATTTTGCAGGAATTTACAGGAATTTTACAGGAATTTTTTGCAGGAATTTTTACAGGAATTTTTCAGGAATTTTGCAGGAATTTGACTGGAATTTTTACACGAATTTTTACAGGAATTTTTGCAGGAATTTTGCAGGAATTTTTACAGGAATTTTGTAGGAATTTTGCAGGAATTTACAGGAGTTTTACAGGAATTTTTTGCAGGAATTTTTACAGGAATTTTTCAGGAATTTTGCAGGAATTTGACTGGAATTTTTACAGGAATTTTTACAGGAATTTTGTAGGAATTTACAGGAATTTTTACAGGAATTTTTACAGGAATTTTTACAGGAATTTTTACAGGAATTTTTACAGGAATTTTTACAGGAATTTTTACAGGAATTTTTTGCAGGAATTTTTACAGGAATTTTTTGCAGGAATTTTTTGCAGGAATTTTTACAGGAATTTTGCAGGAATTTACAGGAATTTTACAGAAATTTACAGGAATTTTTGCAGGAATTTTTCAGGAATTTTGCAGGAATTTTTACAGGAATTTTGCAGGAATTTTTACAGGAATTTTACAGGAATTTTTGCAGGAATTTTGCAGGAATTTACAGGAATTTTTACAGGAATTTTACAGAAACTTACAGGAATTTTTGCAGGAATTTTGCAGGCATTTGACTGGAATTTTTGCAGGAATTTGCAGGAACGAGGCTTTCCCTGGAATCATTTCTCTTCCCACTTCCAAGGAAACAATTCCTGCCTGGAATTTGTGGGACACTGCAGGGACAGAACTCCCTTGTTTGTCCTGAGCCGTGCCAGCCTTCCCATGGATCCCGGGAATTAACTCCCCGTGAGCCAGGAAAAACAATTCCCAAAAAAATCCCAAACAGAGCAATCCCACAGGGACACGGCAGGAATTAAAAAAAATTAAATTAAAAAATTCAATTGAAAATTTAATTTTAAAAAATTCCATAATTTTGGGGTTTTTCCTCCGTAATTTTCAGCAATTTTCCATAATTTTGGGATTTTTCCTTCATCATTTCCACCAATTTTCCATAATTTGGGGTTTTTACCTCATAATTTCCACCAAATTTCCACAATTTTGGAATTTTTCCTTCATAATTTCCACCAATTTTTATAATTTTGAGATTTTTCCTCTGTAATTTCCACCAATTTTCCATAATTTTGGGATTTTTTCCTCCATTTCCACCAATTTTTTATAATTTTGGAATTTTTCCTCCATAATTTCCACCAATTTTCCATAATTTTGGGGTTTTCCCTCATAATTTCCACCAACTTTTTATAATTTTGAGATTTTTTCCTTCATCATTTCCACCAAATTTCCATAAATTTGGGATTTTTCCTTCATAATTCCCACCAAATTTCCATAATTCTGGAATTTTTCCTGCATTTCCACCAATTTTCCATAATTTTGGGATTTTTCCTCATCATTTCCAGCAATTTTCCACAAATTTGGGATTTTTTCCTGCATCATTTCCACCAATTTTTATAATTTTGGGATTTTCCCCTCATAATTTCCACCAATTTCCACAATTTTTTGATTTTTCCTCCATCATTTCCACCAAATTTCCATAATTTTGGGATTTTTTCCTCCATTTCCAATTTTCCATAATTTTGGGATTTTTCCTCCATTTCCACCAAATTTCCATAATTTTGAGATTTTTTTTCCTTCATAATTTCCACCAATTTTCCATAATTTGGGGTTTTCCCTCATAATTTCCACCAATTTTTTATAATTTTGGGATTTTTCCCTCATAATTTCCACCAAATTTCCAAAATTCTGGAATTTTTCCTGCATTTCCACCAATTTTCCACAATTTTGGGATTTTTCCCTCATAATTTCCTCCAAATTTCCACAATTTTTTGATTTTTCCTCCATCATTTCCACCAACTTTCCATAATTTTGGGGTCTTTACCTCATAATTTCCACCAATTTTCCATAATTCTGGAATTTTTCCTTCATCATTTCCACCAAATTTCCATAAATTTGAGATCTTTTTTCCTTCACAATTTCCACCAATTTTCCATAATTTGGGATTTTCCCCTCATAATTTCCACCAATTTTTTATAATTTTGAGATTTTTTTTCCTTCATCATTTCCACCAATTTTCATAATTTCAGGATTTTTCCCTCTTAATTTCCACCAATTTTCCATAATTTTGGGATTTTTACCTCATAATTTCCACCAATTTTCCACAATTTTGGGATTTCCACCAATTTTCCATAATATTGGGATTTTTCCTCCATAAATTCCACCAATTTTCCATAACTTTGGAATTTTTTCCTCCATTTCCACCAATTTTCCATAATTTGGGATTTTTCCTCCATTTCCACCAATTTTTTATAATTTTGGGATTTTTCCTCCATCATGTCCAGCAAATTTCCACAATTTTGGGATTTTTTCCTCCATTTCCACCAATTTTCCATAATTTGGGGTTTTTACCTCATAATTTCCACCAATTTTCCATAATTTCGGGATTTCCACCAATTTTCCACAATTTCGGAATTTTTCCCTCATAATTTCCTCCAAATTTCCACAATTTTTTGATTTTTCCTGCATCATTTCCACCAATTTTCCACAATTCTGGAATTTTTCCTCCATAATTTCCACCAAAATTCCATAATTTCAGGATTTTTCCTCCATTTTTAATTCAATGTGCACAAAACTCCATGGAAAAAACCTCCCAAATTCCCCAGACCTGCGATCCAACCGAACAAACCCGGATAAAATCCCCAATTTTTGGGAATTCTCCCCCAAAATTCCTTCATTTCCTCCCTAATTAACCACAGCTGATCCCAAATTCCATGGAATTTTCCGGATTTTTTTAATCCTTCCAGGAGCATCCAAGCCAAGAATTGGGATCATTCCCGGTGCTCCCTGAGCATTTCCCACTCCTGAATCCAAGAAAAAAACCTGGAATTTCTGGCAGGGAGCTCTGGGGAATTCAGAGGTTTCATTTTCTGGGAATTCTCTGGGAATTCCTTCCCAAAATCCCATCCCAGCCCTCAAGAACAACAGGAATTCCAACTTGGAATCCCCAAAACTTGGGAATGGGAAGCGTTTCCATCCCATAATCCCAGCAGGAATCACCTCCCCAGAGGGCAAACATTCCCAAACCGGATCCAATCCCCATTTTTTTATTCCAGTGGAATTTTTTCCTCAATAATTCAGCTGAAATCTTGGAAAAAAAACCCCTGGAATTCCTGGATTTCGTTTTCCCCTCAAGCCTGGCTGGGGAAACCTCTGGAAAATCCGGAATTGGATCCAGAGCTTCCCTGGCTTCTCCCTGCTCTTCGTTTTCCAAGGAATTTGAACTTTTTCCCTGATTTTCCAATTCCCAGCAGCCTGAAAATCCTGGAATTTGGGTTGGGAGTGAATTCCAAGATCCAAATCCAAGCAGTGTCAAGGGAGGCGCTGAAAATTCCCAAAATTCCACGTCCAGGTGGATTTTAAATCCCTCCAGGACATCCCAGAATCCCAAATTTCAACTTCCAGGTTCCCAAATTTCCCAAATTTCCACGTCCAGGATATCCTGGGACCTCTCAGGATCCCAAATTTCCCAAATTTCCATTTCCAGGATCCCAAATTTCCCAAATTTCCATTTCCAGGATCCCAAATTTCCCAAATTTCCCCTTCCAGGATCCCAAATTTCCCCTTCCAGGACATCCTGGGATTTCTCCCCATCCCAATTTTCCTCCCAGCCAACAAAACCCTTGGAATCTCCATTTTCCATCATTCCAAGACTTCCCAAATCCAAAGGAAAGGGAACATCCATCCTTATCCTAGAAATTCCCAAGGAATTCCAGCCCACTTCAGGCAGCACAGGAAACACCTCAGGAAATGGGGAAAAAATGGGGAAAAAATGGGGAAAAAATGGGGAAAAAATGGGGAAAAAATGGGGAAAAAATGGGGAAAAAATGGGGAAAAAATGGGGAAAAAATGGGGAAAAAAGGGGGAAAAAATGGGGAAAAAATGGGGAAAAAATGGGGAAAAAATGGGGAAAAAATGGGGAAAAAATGGGAAAAAAATGGGAAAAAAATGGGAAAAAAATGGGAAAAAAATGGGAAAAAAATGGGAAAAAAATGGGAAAAAATGGGAAAAAAATGGGAAAAAAATGGGAAAAAAATGGGAAAAATCTGCTTCCAAAGGGGAAAAAATGGGATTTATGATTCTTTTCTCCAAGGAGGAAAAAAATTTGGAAAATCCCAAAAATTTTCATTCCAGGAGCTGCTCCGAGTGCAAAATTCCCACCAAAACCTGCAGGGATCGCTCGTAATTCCCAGAATTTTGGGTTTTTTGGGATGAAAACCTGGTAGAGTCCATGAAAATTTGGTTTGGGCTTCACCATTCCAGGTAAAATCCATAAAAAATTTTTGGGAATTCTTCACACCGGGAAAAATCCGTGAAAAATTAATTTGGGCTTCAGCATTCCAGAAAAAATCCAGGAAAAATCTTGTTGGGCTTCAAAATTCCAGGAAAAAATCCATAAAAATTTTTGGGGCTTCATCATTCCAAGAAAAATCCATTAAAAATATTTTTGGGCTTCACCATTCCAGGAAAAATCCCTCAAAAAATTGGATTTGGGCTTCATCATTCCAGGAAAAATCCATAAAAATTTTTGGGGATTCTTCACACTGGGAAAAATCCATGAAAAATTAATTTGGGCTTCATCATTCCAGGAAAAAACCAGAAAAAATTCGATTTGGGCTTCATCATTCCAGGTAAAATCCATAAAATTTGGATTTGGGCTTTGTCATTCCAGGTAAAATCCATAAAAAATTTTTGGGGCTTCTTCACTCCAGGAAAAATCCATAAAAAAAAATTTGGGCTTCACCATTCTAGGAAAAATCCATAAAAATGTTTTTGGGCTTCACCAAACCAGGAAAAAAATCCCTAAAAAAAAAAATGGGATTTGGGCTTTGTCACTCCAGGAAAAATCCATAAAAATTTCTGGGGCTTCTTCACTCCAGGTAAAATCCATAAAAATATTTTTGGGCTTCACCAAACCAGGAAAAATCGCTAAAAAAATTGGATTTGGGTTTCTTCACTCCAGGAAAAATCCATAAAAATTTTTGGGGCTTCTTCACTCCAGGTAAAATCCATAAAAAAATTTTTGGATTTCACCATTCCAGGAAAAAAATCCCTTAAAAAAATGGATTTGGGCTTTTTCACTCCAGGAAAAATCCATAAAAAATTGGATTTGGGACTTCATCATTCCAGGAAAAATCCATAAAAATTTTTGGGCCTTGTTCATATCAGGTCAAATCCATAAAAAAAATTTTTTTGGCTTCACCAAACCAGGAAAAAAATCCTAAAAAAATGGGATTTGGACTTTGTCACTCCACGTAAAATCCAGGAAAAATTGGATTGGGGGCTTCATAATTCCAGGAAAAATCCATAAAAATTTTTGGGCTTCACCAAACCAGGAAAAAAAAAATCCTTAAAAAAAATGGGATTTGGGCTTTGTCACACCAGGAAAAATCCATAAAAAATTTGGGGCCTTGTTCATATAAATCCATAAAAATCCATAAAAAATCCATAAAAATCCATAAAAAAAAATTTGGGGCTTCACCAAACCAGGAAAAAAATCCCTAAAAAAATTGGGATTTGTCACTCCAGGAAAAATCCACAAAAAAATCCATAAAAAATGAATTCAGGCTTCACCACATGGAATAAAATCCATGGAAAAAACTTTTAGGGCTTCACCAGAGCAGCCACAAATCCCTAAAAATGGATTTGGGCTCCAGCACAATTCCAGAAATTCCTCTGGGAATTTTTTCCAGGCAAACCAAAATTGTTGGGAAGCAGCAGCGGAATTTTCCCAATTTCCCAACCCTTTCCTGACCCTGCTGCCAGTTGGGATTTATTCCCAAAATTCTTATTCCTAAAGAATATTCCATAAAAATCCCTCTGGGATTGCTGGGAATGTTCTCTTGGAAAAGGGAAATTCCAGGGAAAATTCCTGGAGTCGCTTCCAGAGCCTCCAGGAGCTCCTTGGAGAGGGATTGGGAATGGTTTTCCCTTGGAAAATGGGAATTTAATGGGATTTTGGGATGGAATTCCCAAAATCCTGAAAGTTTCCTGGTCAGGTTGGGATAACCTGGAATAACAAAAGGATTTTTTCCCAAAAAATTCCCATCCAAACCTCCTCAGTCCCATTTCCAATCCCTTTTCCCAGCACTCCAAACCTCACCCAGCTCCGATTTTTTGGAATTCCCGGAGATTTTTTGGAATTCCCAGAGATTTTTTGGAATTCCCAGAACTGCTCCAAGTTCCCAAATCCCTTTTCCAGCCATGGAACTTCTCCCACAATTTTCCTGTTAAACTTCAACCCCGCTGAGCTCAACATTCCCAACTTTTCCAACTTCCACCTCGAGGTTTAACACAAAAAAATCCCAAATTTTGAGCTGAATCCCGAGGAAAAAATCAGGAATTTTCCCTCATTAAAATCCTGGTTAAAAATAATCCAACAATTCCCCTTTTTCCCTCGGGATCTGATCCCAAAAAACATTTCTGAGTTAATGAACTGCTCACCCTGGTGTTTCCTGGGATTGATTTATTCCCAGAATTCCAGGGAGGAGAAAGAATTCCCGGGAATTTTGTTCCAGCCGAGGGTTTGGTCTCTGTGCAACCCCAAATCCATAAAAATCTGATGGAAAACGGCCCCAAATTCCCGGGGTTTGGGGTCAATTTTAAAGGAGTTGGGGTCAGTTTTAGGGGGTTTGGGGTCAATTTTAACAGGGTTGGGGTCAGTTTTAGGGGTTTGGGGTAAATTTCTGAGGGTTTAGGTCAACTTTAGGGGGTTTGGGGTCAATTTTTGGGGTTTGGGGTAAATTTTAGAGGGGTTGGTTCAGTTTTAGGGGTTTAGGGTCAATTTTAGGGGGATTTGGTGTCAATTTTAGGGAGTTTAGGGTCAACTTCTGAGGGCTTGGGTCAAATTTAGGGGGTTTGGGGTCAATTTTAAAGGGGTTGGGGTCAATTTGAGGGGGTTTGAGGTAAATTTTAAGGGGGTTGGGGTCAATTTCTGAGGGTTGGGGTCAATTTTAGGAGGTTTGGGGTCAATTTCTGAGGGTTTAGGTCAATTTTAGGGGTTTAGGGTCAATTTTAAGGGGATTTGGTGTCAATTTTTGGGGCTTGGGGTCAATTTTAGAGGGGTTGGGTCAATTTCAGGGGGTTGGGGTCAACTTTAGGGGGGTTGGGGTCAATTTCTGGGGTTTTAGGTCAACTTCAAGGAGCTTGGGGTAAATTTTAGAGGTTTGGGGTCAATTTTAGGGGGTTTGGAGTAAATTTTAGGGGATTTGGGACCTTTCTACAGTTTTGGGTCCATTTCAGGGGGTCCAGGGTCCTTTTCATTGGATTTGGGGTCCCTTCAGAGGCTTTGGGGTTCCTTCAGAGGATTTTGGGTGCCTTACACAGAGTTTGGGGTCAATTTCAGAGGGTTTGGGGTCCCTTTCAGAAGGTCTGGGACCTTTCTGAGGTTTGGGGTCAATTTCTGAGGTTTGGGGTCACTCTCAGAGGGTTTTGGGTCCTTTGTGAGACTTTAGGGACCCTTTCAAAGGGTTTTGGGTTCCTTCAGAGGGGGTTTGAGCCCTCTCAGAGGGTTTGGGGTCCTTTCCTGGGGTTTTGTCCCTCCCTTTAACCCAAACTCTTCCATCCTTGATTCTCCTCCTGCCCCACGAACTTTTCCACCCTGAGATTCCCTTTAAACATCCAGGAAAAACTTTCCCCAAACTGTGAGTGTCCACAGGGCTGGGAAAGGAACGGAACAGAACCAGGATGGAAAAGGAACGGAACACTGGGAAAGGAACCCAAACCTGGCTGGAAAAGGAACCCAAACCTGGCTGGAAAAGGAACCCAAACCTGGATGGAAAAGGAACCCAAACCTGGCCAGGAAAGGAACCCAAACCCAGCAGGGAAAGGAACCCAAACCTGGCCGGGAAAGGAACCCAAACCTGGCCGGGAAAGGAACCCAAACCTGGCCGGGAAAAGAACCCAAACCTGGCCGGGAAAGGAACCCAAACCTGGCCGGGAAAGGAACCCAAACCTGGCTGGGAAAGGAACCCAAACCTGGATGGAAAAGGAACCCAAACCTGGATGGAAAAGGAACCCAAACCTGGCTGGGAAAAGAACCCAAACCTGGCTGGAAAAGGAACCCAAACCTGGCTGGGAAAGGAACCCAAACCTGGATGGAAAAGGAACCCAAACCTGGATGGAAAAGGAACCCAAACCTGGCTGGAAAATGAACCCAAACCTGGATGGGAAAGGAACCCAAACCTGGCCGGGAAAGGAACCCAAACCTGGCCGGGAAAGGAACCCAAACCTGGCCGGGAAAGGAACCCAAACCTGGCCAGGAAAGGAACCCAAACCTGGATGGAAAAGGAACCCAAACCCGGCTGGAAAAGGAACCCAAACCTGGCCGGGAAAGGAACCCAAACCTGGCCAGGAAAGGAACCCAAACCCAGAAGGGAAAGGAACCCAAACCCAGAAGGGAAAGGAACCCAAACCCAGAAGGGAAAGGAACCCAAACCTGGCCGGAAAAGGAACCCAAACCTGGCCGGGAAAGGAACCCAAACCTGGCCGGGAAAGGAACCCAAACCTGGCCGGGAAAGGAACCCAAACCTGGCCGGGAAAGGAACCCAAACCTGGCCGGGAAAGGAACCCAAACCCAGCAGGGAAAGGAACCCAAACCTGGCCAGGAAAGGAACCCAAACCTGGCCAGGACAGGAACGGAACACGGCTGGACAATGAACCCAAACCCGGCAGAGAAATGAACCCAGACTCAGCCGGGAATCCCCAATATCCCCACACGAACACGAATCCCAAGCCCGGGAGCAGCGAGCGGATCCCCAATCCCCCGGTGACAGCAGCACGGCCGCGGAGGTGACAGCGGGGACCCGGCCGCTGCTTCCAAAGGAAAACCCGGGATGTGAGCGAGCTTTTCCCCAGGATTTCCCCAGCGGGACCCCGAGCCCCGGCACGGGGGGCAGGGGCTGTGCGGGGACACCGTGCGGACACACCACGGACACACGGGCTGGACACGGCGGCCACACAACGGGACCGGGAGGAGCCGCCGGGGAAGGACGCACGGAGGAGCCACAGGGAGCCCCGGAGGGACACGGGAGCACCGCGGCGGCAGCGCCGCCTCCCCGGTGAGCGCGGCCTGCGCGCCTGGGCCGCGCCGGGCCTGGCCGGGCCTGGCCGTGCGGGGCTCGGCCGAGCGGGGCGGGGGGGCGGCGCGGGGGTGCCGGGAGGGCGGCGGGGGGGCCCGGGCGAGCCCCGCGCTGCGGCCGGAGCTCACCTGCACATGATCCGCCATCTTGCCCCATTCATGCTCCGCTCGCGCCTCCGCCCCCGCCTGCGCCGGGCCCGGCGCCACCGCGTCCCCCCGCGCCGCCGCCCGCACCGCGCATGCGCCGCGCCGGGAACCTCCGCCCCTTCCCGCGCCTGCGCTCCTGCACGGGACACGCCCCCCTCCGGAGCCCACCCCGCCTATCAGCGGGCTGCGCGCGCACACAGGACGCGCCCCCATTGGTTAAACCACGCCCACAACGGTTAAACCACGCCCCTTCTCATGCTCGCACCGCCTTAAGCCACGCCCGTCCCGCTCAGACCACGCCCCCGTGTTTGTCCGGGGCCTGCGCGCGGTGCTGGGACACGCCCACAGCCGCCCGGCCGCGCCCCCCGTGCGCGCGCGGCGCGCTGCGTCTGACGTCACGGCGGCGGCGCGGCGCGGGAGGAGGAGGGAGGGGCGCGAGCGGGGTTTGTTGACACGGCCTTAAAGGGGCCGCGCACCTCGGGCACGGCGGGGACAGCGCGGGGACAGCGCGGGGACAGCACTGTGAGCACTGGCACCAGCACGCCCAGTGCTACCAGTGTGACCACGGACACCAGTATGACCAGTGCCACCAGTGTCACCGATGTGAGCACTGACACCACTATAACCAATGCACCCAGTGCCACCAGTGCCCCCAATGTCATCACTGTGACCACAGACACCAGTATAACCAGTGCCCCCAGGGCAACCAGTGCCACTAGTGCCACCAGTGTCCCCAATGTCATCACTGTGACCACAGACACCAGTATAACCAGTGCCCCCAGGGCCACCAGTGCCCTGCACGAGGGCCTGGCAGTGGTGCCCAGTGCCCTGCCCAGTTCCTGCTGTCCTGCCCAGTGTCCAGTGTCCAGTGTCCAGTTCTCGATGTGCCCAGTGTCCAGTGCGCTACCCAGTGTCCTGTGCCCACTGCCCATCAGCACCACAGGGTGGCACACGGGTGTGTCCAGCAGTGCCACACCCATGTGTCCGTCAGTGTCACACCCACGTGTCCGTCAGTGCCACACCCGCGTGTACATCAGTGCCACACCCATGTGTCCATCAGTGCCACACCCACGTGTCCAGCAGTGTCACACCCATGTGTCCGTCAGTGTCACACCCACGTGTCCAGCACTGTCACACCCACGTGTCCGTCAGTGCCACACCCACATGTCCAGCAGTGCCACACCCATGTGTCCATCAGTGCCACACCCACGTGTCCAGCAGTGTCACACCCATGTGTCCGTCAGTGCCACACCCACGTGTCCATCAGTGCCACACCCATGTGTCCGTCAGTGCCACACCCATGTGTCCGTCAGTGCCACACCCACGTGTCCAGCAGTGCCACACCCACGTGTCCAGCAGTGCCACACCCACCTGTCCATCAGTGCCACACCCACGTGTCCATCAGTGCCACACCCACGTGTCCAGCAGTGCCACACCCACGTGTCCGTCAGTGCCACACCCGCGTGTACATCAGTGCCACACCCATGTGTCCAGCACTGTCACACCCACGTGTCCAGCAGTGCCACACCCGCCTGTCCAGCAGTGCCACACCCACGTGTCCAGCAGTGTCACACCCATGTGTCCAGCACTGTCACACCCACGTGTCCAGCAGTGCCACACCCGCCTGTCCAGAAGTGTCACACCCATGTGTCCAGCAGTGCCACACCCATGTGTCCATCAGTGCCACACCCGCCTGTCCAGCAGTGCCACACCCACGTGTCCAGCAGTGTCACACCCACCTGTCCAGCAGTGTCACAGCCACCTGTCCAGCAGTGTCACACCCATGTGTCCAGCACTGTCACAGCCACCTGTCCAGCAGTGTCACACCCATGTGTCCAGCAGTGCCACACCCACGTGTCCCTCAGTGCCACACCCATGTGTCCAGCACTGTCACACCCACGTGTCCAGCAGTGCCACACCCGCCTGTCCAGCAGTGCCACACCCACGTGTCCAGCAGTGTCACACCCATGTGTCCAGCAGTGTCACACCCACGTGTGCAGCAGTGTCACACCCATGTGTCCAGCAGTGTCACACCCACGTGTCCAGCAGTGTCACACCCATGTGTCCAGCAGTGTCACACCCACCTGTCCAGCAGTGTCACACCCATGTGTCCAGCACTGTCACACCCACGTGTCCAGCAGTGCCACACCCATGTGTCCAGCACTGTCACACCCACCTGTCCAGCAGTGTCACACCCATGTGTCCATCAGTGCCACACCCACGTGTCCAGCAGTGTCACACCCATGTGTCCAGCACTGTCACACCCACCTGTCCAGCAGTGTCACACCCATGTGTCCAGCACTGTCACACCCACCTGTCCAGCAGTGTCACACCCATGTGTCCAGCACTGTCACACCCACGTGTCCAGCAGTGCCACACCCACCTGTCCAGCAGTGCCACACCCACACGCCCATCAGTGCCACACCCACGTGTCCCTCAGTGTCACACCCACGTGTCCATCAGTGCCACACCCACGTGTCCAGCAGTGCCACACCCACGTGTCCATCAGTGCCACACCCACGTGTCCAGCAGTGCCACACCCACGTGTCCGTCAGTGTCACACCCACACGTCCATCAGTGCCACACCCACGTGCCCGTCAGTGCCACACCCACGTGTCCGTCAGTGCCACACCCACGTGTCCCTCACTGTCACACCCACGTGTCCAGCAGTGTCACACCCATGTGTCCAGCAGTGCCACACCCACGTGTCCGTCAGTGCCACACCCACGTGTCCAGCAGTGCCACACCCACGTGTCCAGCAGTGCCACACCCATGTGTCCGTCAGTGCCACACCCATGTGTCCATCAGTGCCACACCCACGTGTCCAGCAGTGTCACACCCACGTGTCCGTCAGTGCCACACCCACGTGCCCGTCAGTGCCACACCCACGTGTCCGTCAGTGCCACACCCACGTTTCCCTCAGTGCCACACCCGCCTGTCCAGCAGTGTCACACCCACGTGTCCCTCACTATCACACCCGCCTGTCCAGCAGTGCCACACCCACGTGTCCGTCAGTGCCACACCCACGTGTCCAGCAGTGTCACACCCACGTGTCCAGCAGTGCCACGCCCATGTGTCCGTCAGTGCCACACCCACACGTCCATCAGTGCCACACCCACCTGTCCATCAGTGCCACACCCGCCTGTCCATCAGTGCCACACCCACGGGTCCGTCACTGCCACACCCACACGTCCATCAGTGTCACACCCACGTGTCCAGCAGTGCCACACCCACGGGTCCGTCAGTGCCACACCCACTTGTCCAGAAGTGCCACACCCATGTGTCCAGCAGTGCCACACCCACGTGTCCATCAGTGCCACACCCACGTGTCCGTCAGTGCCACACCCACCTGTCCAGCAGTGTCACACCCACGTGTCCCTCAGTGCCACACCCATGTGTCCGTCAGTGCCACACCCACGTGTCCAGCAGTGCCACACCCACGTGTCCAGCAGTGTCACACCCACGTGTCCAGCAGTGCCACACCCGCCTGTCCAGAAGTGCCACACCCACGTGTCCCTCACTGTCACACCCCCGTGTCCCTCACTGCCACGCCCGTGTCACTGCGTGGGGACACGCACAGGAAGCCACCACGAGCAGAGGAAGCGGCAGAGCCCCAGCTGAGCGCGGCACGGGCTGAGCCAGCCCCGGTGACACCGCGGGGGGGACAGGGCCCTGTGGCACCCCTGGGAACACCCTGGGGACATCCCGGACACTCCGGACACCCCGGACACTCTGGACACTCCAGACACCCCGGACACGCCGGGATGGAGGAGGCCGTGGTGAAGCAGGGCACGATTTACCTGCAGCTCCAGCAAACCTTCGGGAAGGTCAGGGGGCTCGGGGGGTTCTGGGGGGCTGAATCCCATGGGAATGGGGTGATCCCATGGGAAAAGTGCGATCCCACAGGAATGTGGTGATCCTGTGGGATTGGGTGATCCTGTGGGATTGGGTGATCCCACAGGAGTGGGGTGATCCCACGGCAATGGGGTGATCCCACGGCAATGGGGTGATCCCACAGGAATGGGGTGATCCCACAGGAATGGGGTGATCGCACAGGAATGGGGTGATCCCACAGGAATGGGGTGATCGCACAGGAATGGGGTGATCCCACGGCAATGGGGTGATCCCACAGGAATGGGGTGATCCCACAGGAATGGGGTGATCCCCCCTGTTGGATGCTCAGCTGTCCCTCACCCACTGCAGGGGGACAGGAGGGGCTGGGGACGCTTTGTAGAGACACCCCCAAGAGAGGCTCTGCAGAGTCAGGGGGTGACAGATGTGACCCCAAAAACAGGGGGTGACAGATGCCACCTCCAGAGTCACAAGTGACAGATGTGACCCCCCAGAGCTGCGCTGGGTGACGGAAGGGACCCCCACAGCCACATTTGGGGCCATTTCCAGCTGGGGGGGTGACAGCCGTGTCCCCCATGTCCCCCAAAGCCACATTTGGGGACAGTTCAGTGGGGAGGTGACAGAAATGATCCCCACAGCCACATTTGGGGAGAGTTCAGCCAGGGGGTGACAGATGAGGCCTCCAAAGCCACATTTGGGGACAGTTCAGCTGGGGGATCATAGAAGGGACCCCCACAGCCACATTTGGGACAGTTCCAGCTGGAGGGTGACAGAAATGACCCCCACAGCCACATTTGGGGACAGCTGAGCAGGGAGGTGACAGCTGTGTCCCCCATGTCCCCCAAAGCCACATTTGGGGTCAGTTCAGCTGGGGGATCACAGAAGGGACCCCCACAGCCACATTTGGGAATGGTTCAAGTCAGGAGGTGACAGCTGTGTCCCTCATGTCCCCCACAGCCACATTTGGGGACAGCCGTGTCCCCTGTGTCCCCCATGTCCCCCATGTCCCTCATGTCCCCCACAGCCACATTTGGGGACAGCTGTGTCCCTCATGTCCCCACAGCCACATTTGGGGACAGCCGTGTCCCTCATGTCCCCCACAGCCACATTTGGAGACAGCTGTGTCCCTCATGTCCCCCACAGCCACATTTGGGGACAGCCGTGTCCCCCGTGTCCCCCACAGCCACATTTGGGGACAGCCGTGTCCCTCATGTCCCCCACAGCCACATTTGGGGACAGCCGTGTCCCTCATGTCCCCCACAGCCACATTTGGGGACAGCCGTGTCCCTCATGTCCCCACAGCCACATTTGGGGACAGCTGTGTCCCCCGTGTCCCCCATGTCCCCACAGCCGCGCGGTTTCCGCCGCCGGTGCAGGCCGGGCTTGGGCAATGGCTGCCGTGGGGAAGGAGCTCAGGGGCCTCTCCCTCTCCTCTCCCTCTCCTCTCCCTCCTCTTCCTCCCCACAGTGCCCATCCCCACAGCAAGGGCAGGGCAGGGATCCCAAAATCCCGGGAAAAGGGATCCCAAAATCCCAAAATCCCCAGACTGGGGAGGACGCGCCGGTTTTGGGGCCGCTTCCCCTTCCCCCACTTCCCCTCTGCCCCGGGGCCTCCGAGCCCGGAACTGCTCTTGGGGCAGGGCTGGAAGGGTTCAAAATTTGGGGTTTTAGGGGAAAATGGAAGGAAGGAGGAGCTGGAATTTGGTCAAGGATTGTGGGGAATGGGGTTGGGTGAGGTTGGGATGCTGCTGGGGTGGGGAAGGCTGGGCTGAGTGTCAGGGGTGTTAAATCCCAAATTTGATCCCACACCTTGCTGAGTGTCAGGGGTGTCTGTCCAGGGATTTTTAAATCTCAAATTCGATCCCATCCCTTGCTGCATGTCAGGGGTGTTAAATCCCAGTTTAAATCCCATGCCTGGCTGAGTGTCAGGGGTGTTTATCCAGGGGTTTTAAATCCCAAATTTGATCCTACACCTTGCTGTGTATCAGGGGTGTTTATCCAGGGGGTTTTAATCCCAAATTAAATCCCATCCCTTGCTGTGTGTCAGGGGTTTTAAATCCCAAATTTTATCCTATGCCTTGCTGAGTGTCAGGGGTGTTTATCCAGGGGTTTTAAATCCCAAATTTGATCCCACACCTTGCTGTGTATCAGGGGTGTTTATCCAGGGGGTTTTAATCCCAATTTAAATCCCACCCCTTGCTGTGTGTCAGGGATGTTTATCCAGGGGTTTTAAATCCCAAATTAAATCCCATCCCTTGCTGTGTGTCAGGGGATTTAAATCCCAAATTTGATCCCATACCTGGCTGTGTGTCAGGGATGTTTATCCAGGGTTTTTTTAATCCCAATTTAAATCCCACACCTTGCTGTGTGTCAGGGGTGTCTGTGCAGGGATTTTTAAATCTCAAATTCGATCCCAAACCTTGCTGTGTGTCAGGGATGTTTATTGGGTTTTAAATCCCAATTTAAATCCCACACCTGGCTGAGTGTCAGGGGTTTTAAATCCCAAATTTGATCCCACACCTTGCTGTGTGTCAGGGGTGTTTATCCAGGAGGTTTTAAAATCCCAAATTTGATCCCACACCTTGCTGTGTGTCAGGGGTGTTTATCCAGGGTTTTTTTAATCCCAATTTAAATCCCACACCTTGCTGTGTGTCAGGGGTGTTTATCCAGGAGTTTTTAATTCCCAAATTCGATCCCACCCTTTGCTGTGTGTCAGGGATGTTTATCCAGGGGTTTTAAATCTCAAATTCGATCCCAAACCTTGCTGTGTGTCAGGGATGTTTATTGGGTTTTAAATCCCAATTTAAATCCCACACCTGGCTGAGTGTCAGGGGTTTAAATCCCAAATTTGATCCCACCCCTTGCTGTGTGTCAGGGGTGTTTATCCAGGGGTTTAAATCCCAAATTTGATCCCACACCTTGCTGAGTGTCAGGGGTGTCTGTCCAGGGATTTTTAAATCTCAAATTTGATCCCATCCCTTGCTGCATGTCAGGGGTGTTAAATCCCAGTTTAAATCCCATGCCTGGCTGAGTGTCAGGGGTGTTTATCCAGGGGTTTTTAATCCCAAATTTGATCCCACACCTTGCTGTGTATCAGGGGTGTTTATCCAGGGGTTTTAAATCCCAATTTAAATCCCATCCCTTGCTGTGTGTCAGGGGTTTTAAATCCCAAATTTTATCCTATGCCTTGCTGTGTGTCAGGGGTGTTTATCCAGGGATTTTTTTAATCCCAAATTCAATCCCAGACCTTGCTGAGTGTCAGGGATGTTTATTCAGAGTTTTTAATCCCAAATTTTATCCTATGCCTTGCTGTGTGTCAGGGATGTTTATCCAGGAGTTTTTAAATCCAAGATTAGATCCCATTCCTTACTGTGTGTCAGAGATGTTTATCCAGGGGTTTTAAATCCCAAATTTGATCCCACACCTTGCTGAGTGTCAGGGATTTTTAAATCCCATTTTATGTCGGCCCCAACCTCCAGCCAGTCCTGGGGGTGGTGCCAGACCCTGCAGGGCTCTGAAGCCTTGGGCTGCCTTGGGTTCCTGTGTGATCCCGAGGGGATAAAAACTCCTGGGAAGGTAAAAATTCCATGGAAGGTAAAAATTTCTGGGAAGGTAAAAAAACCCTGGAAAGGTAAAAAGCCCTGGAGAGGTAAAATCCTTGGAAGGTAAAACCATCCTGGAGAGATAAAAACTCCTGGCAAGGTAAAAACTGGCAAGGTAAAAATTCCTGGCAAAGTAAAAACTCCTGGAAAGGTAAAAACCTCCTGGATAGGAAAAAATACCTGGAAAGAGGAAAATCTCCTGGAAAGGTAAAAACTCCTGGAAAAACAAACCCTTCTGGGAAGGTAAAACCTCCTGGAAGTAAAAATTTTACCTCCTGTGGAGGTAAAAATTCCTGGAGAGGTAAAAACACCTGGAAAGATGAAACCCTCCTGGGAAAGTAAAAATTCCTGGAGAGGTAAAAACCCTTGGAAGTAAAACCATCCTGGAAAGGTAAAAACTCCTGGAAAAGTAAAAACTTCTGGAGGGGTAAAAACTCCCGGGAAGGAAAAAATACCTGGAAAAAACCAAAACCCTCCTGGAAAACCAAACCCCTCGTGGGAAGGCAAAACCCTCCCGGGAAGGCAAAAACTCCTGGAAAGGTAAAAACTCCTGGGAAGGTAAAAACTCCTGGGAAGGTAAAAAACTCCTGGGAAGGAAAAAATACCTGGAAAGAGAAAAACCTCCTGGAAAAACAAAACCCTTCTGGGAAGGCAAAACCTCCTGGTAAGGTAAAAACTCCTGGGGAGGTAAAAATTCCTGGGAAGGTAAAACCATCCTGGTAAGGTAAAAACTCCTGGGAAAGAAAAAATACCTGGAAAAACCCAAAACCCTCCTGGGAAGGCAAAAACTCCTGGAAAGGTAAAAACTCCTGGGAAGGTAAAAAACTCCAGGAAAGGAAAAAATACCTGGAAAGAGAAAAACCTCCTGGAAAAACAAAACCCTTCTGGGAAGGCAAAACCTCCTGGAAAGGTAAAAACTCCTGGGGAGGTAAAAATTCCTGGGAAGGTAAAAACTCCTGGGGACGTAAAACCATCCTGGTAAGGTAAAAACTCCCGGGAAAGAAAAATACCTGGAAACACCAAAACCCTCATGGGAAGGCAAAACCTCCTGGAGAGGCAAAACCCTCCCGGGAAGGTAAAAACCTCTTGGGAAGGTAAAAACTCCTGGGGAGGTAAAAATTCCTGGGGAGGTAAAACCATCCTGGTAAGGCAAAAACTCCTGGAAAGGTAAAAAACTCCTGGAAAGGAAAAGATACCTGGGAAAGTAAAAATTCCTGGAGAGGTAAAACTCTTGGAAGGTAATACCACCCTGGAGGTAAAAACTCCTGGGAAGAAAAAACTTCCTGGAAAGATAAAAATTCCTGGAGAGGTAAAACCCTTGGAAGGTAAAATCATCCTGGAGAAGTAAAAACTCCTGGGAAAGAAAAAATACCTGGAAAAACCCAAAACCCTCCTGGAAAACCAAACCCCTCGTGGGAAGGCAAACCCCGGCCTTGTCCCCGTGGCAGAAATGGAAGAAGTTCTGGGCCGTGCTGTACCGGGAGAGCCCGTGCTCCACGGCGCGCCTGGAGCTGCAGGAGGGCTCCGAGCGGCCGCGCAGGCCCGAGGGCGGCCGGCGCCTCGTCCGCCTCAGCGACTGCGTCCACGTGGCCGAAGCCGGCGGCGACGCCGGCGCCTGTCCCAAGGACACCGTCCCCTTCCTGCTGGAGACCACCGAGCGCCGCTTCCTGCTGGCCGCCGACGGGGCTGAGGCGGCCGAGTGGATCCGGCGGTTGTGCGAGCTGGCGTTCCCGGTACGGCCCGGGATAACGGGGATGGTCTGGGATGGCGGGGTGGGATGTGGGGTGGTGGGATGTATTGGGGTGGGTGGGATCTGCTGGGATGGGTGGGAGGGATTGGGATGGGTGGGATGCACTGGGGTGGGTGGGATCCATTGGGATGGGTGGGATACATGGGGTGGATGGGATCCACTGGGAAAGGTGGGAGGGATTGGGATGGGTGGGATCTGCTGGCATGGGTGGGATGCACTGGGGTGGGTGGGATCCACGGGGATGGATGGGGTCCACTAGGATAGGTGGGATCCATTGGGATGGGTGGGATCTGCTGGGATGGGTGGGATCCATTGGGATGGGTGGGATGCACAGGGATGGATGGGATGAACAGGGATGGATGGGATCCTTTGGGATGGGTGGGATCTACTGGGTAAGGTGGGATCTGCTGGGATATGCACTGGGATGTGCACTGGGATAGGTGGGATCTGCTGGGATGGGTGGGATGCACTGGGAAAGGCAGGATCCACTGGGATGGACAGGATGAACTGGGGTGGATGGGATCCACTGGGAAAGGTGGATTTGCTGGGATCAACTATGGATGGATGGGATGCACTGGGATGGGTGGGACCCTCTGGGATGGGTGGGATCCATTGGGATAGGTGGGATCTGCTGGGATGGGTGGGATCCAGTGGAGTGAGTGGGATCTGCTGGGGTGGGTGGGATGCATTGGGATAGGTGGGATCCACTGGGATGGACGGGATGAACTGGGGTGGATGAGATCCACTGGGATGAGTGGGATGCATTGGGATGGGTGGGATCCACGGGGATGGGTGGGATCTGCTGGGATAGGTGGGATCCACTGGGACAAGTGGGATGCACTGGGAATGGTGGGATCGATTGGGATGAGTAGGATCTGCTGGGATGGGTGGGATCCACTGGGATGGACGGGATGAACTGTGGATGGATGGGATCCACTGGGAAAGCTGGGATCTGTTGGGGATGGATGGGTGGGATCCACAGGGACGGGTGGGATCTGTTGGGATGGGTGGGATGCATTGGGGTGGGTGGGATGCATTGGGGTGGGTGGGATGCATTGGGGTGGGTGGGATGCACTGGGAAGGATGGGATCCACCGGGATCAATGGGGGCCCTCACCTGCCGCTCCTCCCGCCGGGCAGAGGAGCCGGGAGGAGGCGGGAGCGGCCAAGGAGAGCGCGGAGGGCGAATTCTCCATGGAGGAAAATTCCCTGTACAGCTCGCGGGGCAAAGGTAGGGGCGGGGCTGGGGAATCTCCTCCCAAATCTCCTCCCCAACAGCCGCTTCCTGCCGCGGTTTGCGGGGCTGCGCTATCGGCACTGCCGGAGCCGGCCGGCCCTTATCGGCCGGACACTGCTGGGCCGGCTGGAGGGGTCATCCACGGCCCCTCTGCGGGGTGGGACTCGTGTCCAGTGCGGTGTCCACCCCAGCTGGCCTGGAGCAGGTTGGACCAGTCTAGGGGGTCACCCTGACCACTCTGCAGGGTGGGACAGGTGTCCAGTGTAGTGTCCACCCCAGCTGGCCTGGAGGAGGCTGGGCCAGCTTGGGGGTCATCCTGGCCCCTCTGTGGGGTGGGACACGTCCAATGTCCACTGTGTCCAGGGTTTGAGGGTCACTCACAGCCCTTCTCCAGGGTGGGACACGTGTCCAGTGTGGTGTCCACCCCAGCTGGCCTGGAGGAGGTTGGTGTGGCTTTGGAGTCACCCTGACCCCTCTGTGGGATGGGACTCGTGTCCTGCACCAGCTGTGTCCGGGACTCTGGCTGTGTCACAGCCCTTCTCCAGGGTGGGACAGGTGTCCAATGTCCACCCTGTCCATCCCAGCTGGCCTGGAACAGGCTGGGCTGGTCTGGGGAGGTCACCCTCACCCCTCTGTGGGGGGGCACACCTGTCCAGTGCCCACCATGTCCAGGGCTATGGCCTGGGTGGTCACTCAAAGACCCTCTCCAGGGTGGGACACGTGTCCAGCACCAGCTGTGTCTGGGGCTCTGGCCTGGGGTGGTCACTCCCAGCCCTTCTCCAGGGTGGAACACATGTCCAGTGCCCACCATGTCCAGGGCTCTGGCCTGGGGGGGTCACTCCCAGCCCCTCTGCAGGGTGAGACACATGTCCAGCACGTGCCATGTCCAAGGCTCTGGTCTGGGCTGGTCGCTCCCAGCTCCTCTTCACTGTGGCCCACATGTCCAATTCCATGTCCAATGCCATGTCCAATTCCATGGCCAATGCCGTGTCCAATGCCATGTCCAATGCCGTGTCCAACACCGTGTCCAACGCTGTGTCCAATGCCGTGTCCAACACCGTGTCCAACGCTGTGTCCAATGCCGTGTCCAATGCCGTGTCCAACACCGTGTCCAATACTGTGTCCAACGCCGTGTCCAATGCCGTGTCCAATGCCGTGTCCAATGCCATGTCCAATGCCATGTCCAATGCCATGTCCAATGCCGTGTCCAACACCGTGTCCAATACTGTGTCCAACGCCGTGTCCAATGCCGTGTCCAATGCCGTGTCCAATGCCGTGTCCAATGCCATGTCCAATGCCATGTCCAATGCCGTGTCCAATGCCATGTCCAATGCCATGTCCAATGCCATGTCCAATGCCGTGTCCAATGCCATGTCCAATGCCATGTCCAATGCCATGTCCAATGCCGTGTCCAATGCCATGTCCAACGCCATGTCCAAAACCGTGTCCAATGCCATGTCCAATGCCATGTCCAATGCCATGTCCAACACCGTGTCCAATGCCATGTTCTATGCCATGCCCCATGTCATCTCCAATGCCGTGTCCAATACCGTGTCCAACGCCGTGTCCAATGCCGTGTCCAATGCCGTGTCCAACACCATTTCCAACGCCGTGTCCTTTCCCAGCCGGCCCGGAGCAGACATTTGAGGTGACAGTGAGGGTGACGCCGTCCTCTCAGCGCTGCCGCCTGCGGGGTCGCTGCATCCTGCGGGCGGGCCCGGAGGCGCTGGAGCTGCGGCACCCGCAGAGCCAGGAGCTGCTGCTGCACTGGCCCTACCGCTTCCTGCGCCGCTTCGGCCGCGACAAGGTCAGTGCCCCGCGGGAGGGAGGCCGGGCCGGACAATGGGGGCTTGATATTTTTCAGCTTCAGAATTCTCTGATTCCCATGGGAATGAGTTCCTGTTCTCATAACACTTCCTTTGTTATTTGTAAATATTTATGTGGGCATCAACTCTTCTCAGAATTTTTCTCAAAACACGCTCCTAAACCTGGTGTTTACAAAAGGAGAGTGAGTCCTTCTCTGACCAGTCATGGCCCTTTTTGCAGACCATGTGTCTTGGTTTTGAAGGAAAGTTGTCTGCCAGGGAGAGCTGGAGCTTCCCTTGGAATGGAGAATGTTAAATTATTATAATTTTGCAATTAGGAGCTTTCAGGCAAAGATATGGGAATAAGAGTAACAGTTCTTTAGTAGGAATAAAAAACAACAGCAAAACACCAAAATACAAATGCAGCAGTACAAAGACAAGCAAGCAAAACAGAAATCCTGGAAAAAATCCCGACAGAGTCAGGGATACGACCTGACCCCCTGTTGGTCAGGGTGTTGGGAGCAGCCCAAATAAATCCCAGATCAGTTTCTGTGGGTTCAGATAATGGAGTAGGAAAAGTCCAGTGGTGGTGAGATGGGTCTGGTCTTCCTCTGGTGGAAAAACCAGATCCCGGCTGTTCCTGAGCCTCAGTTTTAATCCAGGTGGGAACGGTTGGCTCCGCCCACACTGGGTGGAGCATCTCCCAATGGGATGATGTCACGTGTGATGTCATTGGTGACATCATGGTCCGTTATCAGCAGATATCCCCGATGATGTCATGTGTGATGTCATTGGTGACATCATGGCCCATTATCAGCAGATATCCCCGATGATGTCATGTGTGATGTCATTGGTGACATCATGGCCCATTATCAGCAGATATCCCTAATTACGTAATGTGTGATGTCATTGGTGACATCATGGCCCATTATCAACATATATCCCTGATGATGTCATGTGTGATGTCATTGGTGACATCATGATCCATTATCAGCTGATAACCCTGATGATGTAATGTGTGATGTCACCGGTGACATCATGGCCCATTAGCAGCTGATCTCCCCGATGATGCCTTTGGTCCAGACAGAATTTAGCAAAACTCCCACCTCAGCCAGGCCAGAAAATAATCCTGTGTTGGGGTTCCAGAGTTTCCTCGGGGTTTCAGAGCCCCCCGTCCCTCCGAGGCTCTCTGTGTCCTTGGGACGGTTGTGAGGCAGGTGAGGAATTTTTGGGACACTCTTCCCCCTCAGGTGACCTTCTCCTTCGAGGCCGGCCGGCGCTGCGAGTCCGGAGAGGGCAACTTCGAGTTCGACACCAGGCAAGGCAACGAGATCTTCCAGGCCATCGAGGCGGCCATCGCCGTGCACGCCAGGACGGCCGGGCGGGCGCAGGGCCACGAGGAGCCCAAGGGTCCCTCCGGGGAGGGCAGAGGGCTCCAGGCCAAGCCGGGGATGCCCCCTGGGATCGGGGAGCGCGGTGTGGATGTCCCCTACGCCGAGCCCTGCGATTCCCTGCGCCGCGGCGACGAGGGACGCCGGCTGGTTGGCGCCAAGGTGGAGTCTGAATACGCCGTCCCCTTCGACACCATCGCCAAATCCTTCCTGGCCCGGCAGTTTGGCGGCCAGGAGGGGACCCCCGAATCGCTGAGCGTCCCCAGGGATGCTGAAGGGGGTCAGCAGCCCCCCGGCCGCCCCACAAGCCCCAAACCCGAGCACATCTACGACGAGCCCGAGGGTCTGTCGGCGCTGTCGCTGTACGACGAGCCCCAGGAGGTGAAGGGGGAGGCCTGGAGGCTGCAGGCGGCCCCCGAGGAGCCCCCCGGGCTCGGCTGTCCCTACGACGCCCAGCGCGACGATTACGCCGTCCCCAAACGTCCCTTCCTGCTGCAGGGCAAGGAGTGGCTGGGCCACTGTGACTACGACAATGTGGCCCTCAAGGTGGCCAAGAGGAGGGACCTGCAGTGAGGGGGGGGGCAGGAGGAGGGGATGCCCCAAAACCCCCGGGAGGGCTTTAGCCCACCCCCGGCAGAGCTGAGACCCCCGCGTGGGGGGACAATGGTGTGGCACAGCTAGGGGTGGCAGGGGACAGCTGGGGAGTGACAAGGGACACATGGGAGGTGGCAGGGGACAGTTTAGGGGTGGCAGGGGACTCTCGGAGGTGGCAGGGGACACCTGGGGAGTGACAAGGGACACCTGGAGGTGGTAGAGGACAGCTAGGGGGTAGCAGGGGATTCCTTGAAGGCGGCAGGGGATACCTAGGAGGTGGCAGGGGACAACTGGGAGGTGGCAAGGGACACCTAGAAAGTGGCAGGGGACAGCTAGGGGGTGGCAGGGGACACATGGGAGGTGGCAGGGGACAGCTGGGGGGTGACAGGAGACTCCTTGAAGGCAGCAGGGGACAGCTGGGGGGTAGCAGGGGATTCCTTGAAGGTGGCAGGAGACACCTGGGAGGTGGTAGGGGACTCTCGGAGGTGGCACAGGACACCTGGGGAGTGACAAGGGACACCTGGGAGGTGGCAGGGGACAGCTAGGGGGTAACAGGGGACTCCTTGAAGGTGGCAGGGGACACCTAGGGGATGGCAGGGGACAACTGGGAGGTGGCAAGGGACACCTAGAAAGTGGCAGGGGACAGCTCGGGGGTGGCAGGGGACAGCTAGGGGTGGCAGGGGACAGTTGGGGGGTGACAAGGGACACCTGGGGCGTGGCAGGGGACACCTAGAAGGTGGCATGGGACACCTGGAGGTGTCAGGGGACAGCTGGGAAATGGAAAAGGACAGCTAGGGGGTGACAAGGGACAGCTGGGGGTAGCAATGGACTCCTTTAAGGTGACAGGGGACACCTGGAGGTGACAGGGGACAGCTGGGAGGTGACAGGGGACATCTGGAAGCGCCGGGAGCGGGATGCGCCCACTGGAGGGCAGTGCGAGCCCAGCGGAGCTGCGATGCCCGGGCAGCCGCAGCCCCGGAGCCCAAACCCGGCTCCCCGCCCGCTCCCCGCCCGCTCCCCGCCCGCTCCCCGCCCGCTCCCCGCCCGCTCCCCGCTCTGCCCCTCTCATCCCGCCGGGATGCGCTTCCAGAGGCGGCCGGAGCAGGAATGGGCCGGGAGTGCTCGGCTGGAGGCGCTTCCCCGGGGATGGAGATCCCGAATCCACCAGGATGGAGATCCCAAACCCCACAGGATGGAGATCCCAAACCCCACAGGATGGAGATCCCATTCCATGAATTATTTATCACCTCTCCCCATCCCAGGCGGCGCTCAGGTGCTCCAGTTCATTTCCGGGATGCTGGGAATGTTTTAATGAGCCTAATTAAGAGCTTTCTATGAGAGACGCTGATTAAAGCTCCGCATCCATCGGCGGGCTCGGAGGGATTGGGATGCGCAGCCGGGATCCTGCTCCAGGTGGGAAAAGCACCCAAAGGTGCTCCAAAATAAAGGAAAAAAAAATCCAGCGGGAATTTCCACGTGGGACAAAGGAAAATTGTGGAGCAGGGCAGAGCTGGAAAGGTTCAGGATGCACTGAGATGTTCCCATCCTTTCCCAGCCCCGTTCCTATGGAAAAATGGGATGATCCCAGTTCGTTCCCATCTCCAGAGTGGGGGAAATCCAGGGGAATTCCAAATCCAGGAGAATTCCCAGTCCAGGAGAATTCCCAATCCAGAGGAATTCCAAATCCAGGAGAATTCCCAATCCAAGAGAATTCCTGATCCAGGAAAATTCCCAATCCAGCAGAATTCCCAACCTAGGAGAATTCCCAGTCCAGGAGAATTCCCGAGCTGGAGCTGGGGACTCCTGGCAGCCATCTCCAGGACCGAGGAAATCCAGGAGAATTCCCAGTCCTGGAGAATTCCCAATCCAGGAAAATTCCCAGTCCAGGAGAATTCCCAGTCCAGGGGAATTCCCAATCCAGGAAAATTCCCAATCCAGGAGAATTCCCAATCCAGGAAAATTCCCAATCCAAGAGAATTCCCAATCCAAGAGAATTCCCAATCCAGGAGAATTCCCGGAGCTGGGCACTCCTGGCAGCGTTCATCGGGAATCGATGGCTGAGCACTCGTTATTATTCATTAATTAGCGCTCATTAGGGGTTGTTCATTATTAATTGGAGTTAACACAGCCCAGCTCCGCGCTGCATTCCCGGCTCCTGCCAGATTTCCTTCCCTAATCAAAGGAATGGAAACTCTTCCCAAATTTCCCAATCCTGCGGGAATTCGGGGAGTGAGGGATGGCTGGGAATGGCACTATAAAAACCATGGAAACACTTCCCAAACTTCCCAATCCTGTGGGAATCCAGGGAGTGAGGGAATATCACTGTAAAAACCACAGAAACATTTCCCAAACTTCCCAATCCTTTGGGATTTGCAGCGGCAGCCAGGGATTGTTGGGAATGGCAGAGAGAGGAATGAGGGATTTGGGAATCCTGGGATGAGAGGAAAGGGAATTAAGGATGTGGAAAAAACTGGGATGATCCCACAGAAAAACTGCTCTGGCAAGGCCTGGAGGTGTAGAGGGGTTTGGGAATCTCTGGGATGGAGAGGAAAGGGAATTAAAGATGGGGAAGTTGACACAGAGCAGTGGAGAAAACCGGGATGATCCCCAGGAAAAAGATGATCTTGAGGTGCAGAGAGAGGAATGAGGAGTTTGGGAATCCTGGGATGGAGAGGAAGGGGAAATAAGGATGTGGAGAAAACTGGGATGATCCCAAGGAAAACTGCTCTGGCAAGGCCTGGAGGTGCAGAAGGGTTTGGGAATCCTGGGATGGAGAGGAAGGGGAATTAAGGATGGGGAAATTGACACAGCCCAGTGGAGAAAACCGGGATGATCCCAGGAAAAAGATGATGTGGAGGTGCAGAGAGAGGAATGAGGAGTTTGGGAATCCTGGGATGAAGAAGGAGAATTAAGGATGGTGAAATCGGCAGAGCCCCATGGAGAAAACCAGGATGATCCCACAGGAGAACTGCTCTGGCCAGGCCTGGAGGTGCAGAAGAGTTTGGGAATGCTGGGATGGAGAGGGAAGGGAATTAAAGACGGCAAAATCAGCACTGCCCCGTGCAGAAAACTGGGATGATCCCAAGGGAAAGCTGGGCTGGCAAGGCTTGGATGTTCAGGGCACGGAAAGAGGAGTCTGAGGATCTCCAGGATGGAGAGGATGGAAAATTTGAATTGGGAACAGACCAGGAACGCAGCCCTGTGGAGAAAACCGGGATGATCCCAAGGAAAAGGTGGTGCAGAGAGAGGAATGAGGGATTTGGGAATCCTGGGATGGAGAGGAAAGGGAATTAAGGATGGCAAAACTGGCACAGCCCCGTTTAGAAAACAGAGATGATCCCAAGGAAAAGATGATGTGGAGGTGGAGAGAGAGAAATGAAGGATTTGAGAATCCTGGGATAGAGAGGAAGGGGAATTAAGGATGGGGAAGTTGGCAGAACCCTGTGCAGAAAACCAGGATGATCCCAAGGGAAAGATGATCTGGAGGTGCAGAGAGAGGAATGAGGGATTTGGGAATCCTGGGATGGAGAAGAAGAATTAAGGATGGTGAAATTGGCACAGCCCTGTTGATAAAACCGGGATGATCCCACAGGAAAACTCTGGCCAGGCCTGGATGTTCAGGAAAGAGAAGCGCAGGAACCCCCACGACACAAAACCCAAGGATCAGCCCCGCAGCAAACCGGGATGGGGACGTTCCCATGGCCTGGAGCTGCCATTCCCGTTTTTCCTGCGGCTCCGGGCTCCGGCTGCAGGCAGCTCTCGTTTTCCCATTAGTGTCTGCTCGGATTAGGGCCGCGCTCGCTCTCCCGCTCCGGCCGAATCCCAGGCGCCAGCAGGAGCTGGAAACTGCATTAGGGCCGTGCCAAGGAGCCCCTAATGGCATTAGGGACGAGCATTAGAGGTGCTAAGTGACAAGGAGCTCATCAGGCCGGGATGGATGGGAATCCCATTCCCGGAGCCGCCAGGAGCAGGGCCCTTCATTCAGGAAAAAATTGGTTAATTGGGAAGCTCTGGATTCTTTCTCTCGGCCTGTCTCGTTCCTGGAGATCTGGGATGTGGATGAATGGAAAGGAGGAGAAGGTGGAGGTGGAAGGGAGGAGAAGAAAATTCCCAAATCCATCCATCCTGCTTTTCCTCACCCTTTAAGGATTCCCAAACTGGTCGTTCCTGGGAATTTCAGCGTTCCAGAGCGGGGAAAAAAATTGGATTCATGGCTGGCCTGAAGGAGCCCTGCCCTGGGCTGCAGCAGAATTAATTGGCGATTGTTGGGAGTCCATAAAGCCGGACCCGGGTGGGAAGGAAGCCGTAAAATCCGCGCGTCCGCAGCCGTAATTCCTTCACCCGGCATTGATCCCGCGGCCTCTGCTGCCCACGGATCGGCCGGGGGGGACGGGCTGGGAATCGATCTGGGGCAGCTCGGGCGGGCCGGAGCAGCCCTGACCCCTGCCCGGGCTGGGAGGGAATTCCCAGGCTGATCCCAGCCTGGAACATTCCTGATCCTTCCTTGTTCTGGGAGCAATTCCCAGGCTGATCCCAGCCTGGAGAATTCCTGATTCTTCCCTGTGCTGGCAGCAATTCCCAGACTGATCCCAGCCTGGATCATCCTTGATCCTTCCCTGTTCTGGGAGTGAATTCCCAGGTTGATCCCAGCCTGGAAAATCCATTCCTTCCCTGTTCTAGGAGAAAATTCCCCGTCTGATCCCAGCCTGGAGCAGCCCTGACCCCTGCCCGGGCTGGGAGGGAATTCCCAGGCTCATTCCAGCCTGGAGCATCCTCAGCTCCTGCTATTTCTAGGAGTGACTTCCCAGTCTGATCCTAGCCAGGAGCATCCCCAATTCCTGCTCATTTTGGGACCAAATTCCCAGTGTGATTCCAGCCCAGATCGTCCCTGACCCCTGCCCGTGCTGGGAGCGAATTCCCAGTCTGATCCCAGCCTGGAGAATCCCCAGTCCCTGCTCATTCTGGCCCCAGATTTTTGCTGGAAGCTGTGGCTGTGTGAGGACAGCCCTGGCTGGAGCCTGGGAAAACTCTGGAGCCTTTGGATTGAGCATCCAACGCTCCATTAATTAATTAATTACAAGAATCTCATTAAAGGATCACCCAAACCCCAAAGATGAGGGGAGGATGTGTCGAAATCCCGAATTCCAGACCTTTCCCTGCTCCCCTCATCGTTCAGGATGAGTTTAAAATCCTGGCTTCAATCCCGGGATTTTTCCAAGCCCTCAGCCCTGCCGAGTCTCCATGGACTCCGTGGATGTTTCACGTTTTCCTTTGCCTCAATCCGCCGTGTTTGCACCAAAATAATTCCCCACGAGCTTCCCGGAGCTGCTCCGCGGGCGGAATTTGTCAGGAAATAAAAATATCCCAAGCCAGGCTCCCAACACCCACCCGGCCAGGCTGGAGAATTCACAATTCCACCCTCGGCACCGGGGGGAACGCCGGGAATTCTGCGGCACGGAGAGGCCATGAATTCCCAGATTTTCTGCCCCTGGATCCATGGAAGTGTCCAGGGCTGGGCTGGAGCACCCTGGGATGGTTGGGATTGAAGTTCCTTCCAACCCAAACCATTCCAGGGATTTGTTTTCCCATCCCTCTGCAGGGAGAGATGGAAGGAGGGGCTGGAGTGCCAGGGCACTGCCAGGGGGCGGGGATGGATGGGATTTTGGGAAGGAATTCCTGGCTGGGCTGGAATTCCCAGATTTGCTGTGGCTGCTCCATCCCTGGAGGTGTCCAGGGCCAGGCTGGGATAACCTGGGATAGAGGGAGGTGTCGGGGTTGGAAGTGGATGGGATTGAAGTTCCTTCCAACCCAAACCATTCCAGGGATTTGTTTTCCCATCCCTCCTGCAGAGACTGATGGAAGGAGGGCCTGGAGTGCGAGGACACAGAGAATGGCTTCAGACTGCTGGGGAACAGGGATGGATGGGATATTGGGAAGGAATTCCTGGCTGGGCTGGAATTCCCAGATTTGCTGTGGCTGCCCCTGGATCCCTGGCAGTGCCCAAGGGAGCAGGGAAAGGCTCCAGGGAGAGCTCAGAGCCCCTGGCAGGGCCTGAAGGGGCTCCAGGAGAGCTGGAGAGGGACTGGGGACAAGGGATGGAGGGACAGGACACAGGGAATGGCTTCAAACTGGGAAAGGGGAGATTGGGGTGGGATATTGGGAAGGAATTCCTGGCTGGGCTGGAACTCCCAGATTTGCTGTGGCTGCCCCTGGATCCCTGGCAGTGCCCAAGGCCAGGCTGGAGCACCCTGGGACAGTGGGAGGTGTCCCTGGGGATGGGGTTGAAATTCCCACCCAAACCATTCTGGGTTAAACCATGGGAGGCAAAAATGGAGATTTGGGATAAGGGAGGGACTGGATGAGGGAAATGGTTTGAAATAAAAGGGGGCAGGGATAGGATGGGATATTGGGAAGAAATCCTTCCCTGGGAGGGTGGGGCTGGAATTCCCAGATTTGCTGTGGCTGCCCCTGGATCCCTGGCAGTGCCCAAGGGAGAAGGGAAAGGCTCCAGGGAGAGCTCAGAGCCCCTGGCAGGGCCTGAAGGGGCTCCAGGAGAGCTGGAGAGGGACTGGGGACAAGGGATGGAGGGACAGGACACGGGAATGGCTTCCCACTGCCAGAGGGCAGGGATGGACGGGATTTTGGGAAGGAAGGTTAGCAAAGCTGTATAAGATTGTAAATAAATGCGAAAAGACTTTAGTTTGAATCCCCAATCCCTGCTCATTCTGGCCCCAAATTCCCAGTCTGATCCCAACCTGGATCCTCCTCAACCCCTGCTCTTTCTTGGAGTGAATTCCCAGTTTGACCCCAGCCTGGAGAATCCCTGATCCCTCCTCATCCTGGAACCAAATTCCCAAATTAATCCCAGTCTGGAGCATCCCCAACCCCTGCTCATCCTGGGACCGAATTCCCAGATTAATCCCAGCCCTCTGTCTTTCCTTTCTTTCCCATCCTTATAAATATCTGGGAATATTTATTTTATATTTGTATTTATATCTATATTTATAGTTATATTTATATTTATTATATTTATATTTATATTTATGTTTATGTTTATGTTTATATTTATAATTGTATTTACATATATTTATAATTGTATTTATATTTATAGTTATTTTATATTTATATTTATATTTATTATAGTTATAGTTATATTTACATATATATTTATAATTGTATTTATATTTATAGTTATAGTTATAATTTTATATTTATATTTATTTATATTTATTTATATTTATATTTATATTTATATTTATATTTATATTTATATTTATATTTATATTTATATTTATATTTATTATAGTTATAGTTATATTTACATATATATTTATAATTGTATTTATAGTTATAGTTATAATTTTATATTTATTTTTATTTTTATTTTTATTTTTATTTTTATTTATATTTTATTTTATTTTGTGTCCTACTATGACACCATCCCAAATCCCCAAAATTTCAATGCCCTGTGCCCATCCAGCCTCACTTTTCCCGGGAATCCGCCGGGAATGAGCGGCGGAATTTCCACCCCGCTGCTCCCGTGTCTCTCCCCGCCGAGGGGGAGCCAATTACGGGCAGCTGGTGAGAGCCCAAAATGATCATTAATTTCCAGGCGAGCATACGCCGCGTGTTAACAACGCCCGTGCCGTGGCAGAAGGGCCCGGCCCTGCCAGATGGCTCCGGCTGCCTTGGGAATGATTCCGTGCCGGGAATGATCCCTGCCGGGAATGATCCCTGCTCCAGAGAGGGGATGAGGGATGGGGACATCAATTCAACCCAGGTCACCAGCAGCGTTTTTTAAATCAAAATAAACCCCGTGAGCTCCACCCGTGGATGGAGCAGGGATTTGGTGGTTCTGGAAAGGCAGGGAAGATCCCCAGGGATGATAAGGAATATTCTGGAAGGGGAAATGTTTTTTTTCTCATCACAATCTTCCCCAACTGTTGTTTATAAAGTTAATTAAAGGGTTATAACAGTTAATTAAAGGGTTAAAAATTTAAGGGTTAAAGGTTAAAGGTTTTGTCCCAGCAGATCCCACCAGAGTCTCATGGGATGGTGGAACTTTCCCTGCTGAGATTCCCTGGATTTACATTCCCATAAAAGCTGGATGGTTTCCCTTTGTGCCCTGCCCAGAGAGGCATTTCCCAGCTGGAATTCGGATTCCCAAAACTGTGAGGGGCATTTCCCAGCAGGAATCTCCAATTCCCAAAATCCTGTGAGGTGTTTCCCAGCAAGAATTATGGATTCCCAAAGCCCTGTGAGGCATTTCCCAGCTGGAATCTCAGATTCCCAAAACCCTGTGGGACATTGCCCAGCAGGAATTCGGATTCCCAAAGCTGTGTGGAGCTGGAATCTCCGATTCCCAAAACCCTGTGAGGCATTTCCCAGCTGGAATCTCAGATTCCCAAAACCCTGTGGGACATTTCCCAGCTGGAATTATGGATTCCCAAAACAGTGTGAGGTGTTTCCCAGCTGGAATCTCCGATTCCCAAAACCCTGTGAGGCATTTCCCAGCTGGAATCTCAGATTCCCAAAGCCCTGTAGGACATTGCCCAGCAGGAATTCGGATTCCCAAAGCTGTGTGGAGCTGGAATCTCCAATTCCCAAAACCCTGTGAGGTGTTTCCCAGCTGGAATTATGGATTCCCAAAGCCCTGTGAGGTGTTTCCCAGCTGGAATTATGGATTCCCAAAACCATGTGGGACATTGTCCAGCAGGAATTCGGATTCCCAAAGCTGTGTGGAGCTGGAATCTCCGATTCCCAAAACCCTGTGAGACATTTCCCAGCTGGAATCACGAATTCCCAAAACCATGTGGGACATTGCCCAGCAGGAATCTCAGATTCCCAAAGCTGTGTGGAGCTGGAATCTCTGATTCCCAAAATCCTGTGAGGCGTTTCCCAGCTGGAATCTCGGATTCCCAAAGCCCTGTGGGGCATTTCCCAGCTGGAATCACAGATTCCCAAAACAGTGTGAGATATTTCCCAGCTGAAATCTCCCATTCCCAAAGCCCTGTTGGACATTTTCCAGCTGGAATTATGGATTCCCAAAGTCGTGTGGGACATTACCCAGCTGGAATTATGGATTCCCAAAACCCTGTGAGGCATTTCCCAGCTGGAATCACGAATTCCCAAAACCATGTGGGACATTGCCCAGCAGGAATTCGGATTCCCAAAGCTGTGTGGAGCTGGAATCTCCGATTCCCAAAACCATGTGAGACATTTCCCAGCAGGAGTTCGGATTCCCAAAGTCGTGTGAGGCATTTCCCAGCTGGAATCTTGGATTCCCAAAGCCCTGTGGGACATTTTCCAGCTGGAATCTCCCATTCCCAAAACCATGTGGGACATTGTCCAGCAGGAATTTGGATTCCCAAAGCTGAGTGGAGCTGGAATCTCCGATTCCCAAAACCATGTGAGACATTTCCCAGCAGGAGTTCGGATTCCCAAAGTCGTGTGAGGCATTTCCCAGCTGGAATCTTGGATTCCCAAAACCCTGTGAGGCATTTCCCAGCTGGAATCTCCGATTCCCAAAACCCTGTGAGGCATTTCCCAGCTGGAATCACGAATTCCCAAAACCATGTGGGACATTGTCCAGCAGGAATTCGGATTCCCAAAGCTGTGTGGAGCTGGAATCTCTGATTCCCAAAGTTGTGTGGGGCGTTTTCCAGCTGGAATTATGGATTCCCAAAGCTGTGTGGGAGCATTTTTGGCCCCAAAGAGCTGGAGTGGAAATGAAGGATGGATTCTGTTTTTCCTGGGAAGCAGCAGCTGATTCCTCGGGATTTGCACCAATTCCTGGTGCCCTGACCTTGGGCAGGAGCAGAAATCCAGGGAAAAAAAAACGGGATTCATATCAGGGACTCATTTGGACACAGATCCACCCCAAAAGGGATTTTCCTTTGGGCATCCCCAACTTCCAGCAAGATCCTTTTCCTTGGGAATTTCGCACAGAATTCCCGCTTTTCCCCATGTCTGGGTGACACCCGGAATTCCTTGCGGGGCTCCAGGATCAGCACAGAGAATTTTGGATGAACAATCCCAAATCCTCCCGCCACACCCAAACCCGCTCCGGGATTTGAGGGAATTTTCCTTTCCCGCTCATCCCGCTGGAATTCCGGGATGGGCCGCGGATCCCTTTAAATCCCGGGCCTGGAACCAAGAGCAAAACCTCTCCAGGGAAGCGGGGTAAAAATAACTCAGTGCCAGCGGCCGCGGCGGCAGCCGGGGCTCGGTCAAGGGCAGGGGATCGTTAAAAATAGGAATAATTAATTAGCCCGGCGCTTAATGAGGGCTTGGGATGGCACCGGCAGGAAAATTCTGCCAGGGAAGATCCTGGGAAGATCCAGGGTGGGATGGGAGAGATGGGAGAGACCTGAGGGAGTGCTGGGAGGGAGGGAGGAGGAGGAGGAGGAGGAAGAGGAGGAAGGAGGAGGAGGAAGAAGAGGAGGAGGAAAGATGGGGTGGGATGGGATGGGATGGGATGGATGGAACAGATCCATGGGGTCGGATGGAGCAGATCCATGGGGAGGGATGGGATGGGATGGGATGGGATGGGATGGGATGGGATGGGATGGGATGGGATGGGATGGGATGGAGCAGATCCATGGGGAGAGGTGGGGCAGATCCCTGGGAAAGGATGGGGCAGATCCATGGGATGGGATGGGGCAGATCCATGGGGAGGAGCAGATCCATGGGATGGGGAAGATCCATGGGGTGGGATCAGGCAGATCCATAGGGAGGGATGGGATGGGATGGGATGGAGCAGATCCATGGGATGGGATTGGGCAGATCCATGGGATGGGGCAGATCCATGGGGTTGGATGGAGCAGATCCATGGGGAGGGATGGGATGGGATGGGGCAGATCCATGGGATGGGGCAGATCCCTGGGGCAAGATGGGGCAGATCCATGGGGAGGGATGGGGTGGGATGGGATGGATGGGATGGGATGGGGTGGGATGGGATGGGATGGGATGGGATGGGATGGAGCAGATCCATGGGGTCGGATGGGGCAGATCCATGGGGAGGGATGGGATGGGATGGGATGGATGGGGCAGATCCATGGGATGGGATGGGGCAGATCCCTGGGAAAGGATGGGGCAGATCCAGGTCCCTCCTGCCCCTCACCCAAGTCCAGGCCAGGGAAACCTCGCCCTGCCGGGGTTTTGGTGCCCACACTGGAGGGATGAGGGGAGAGGAGCCACTGGGCACAACCCCGGAGAAATTTCGGGGCCTTTAAGGAGCAGAAGCTGCAGCAGCTTTGAGTTGCAGCCTTTTCCTTGGATCTCCTCCTCTCCCAACCCTTCCGGGGCGTCCTGGCACGTTTGGAGCCTGAAGGATCTGATTTTCACCCCAGCGCCGCTCTGAACACAGCAGGGGAAACTCATCCCCCCAAATCCCTGAATTGTGGGGCTCCAAACTCCCCGATCCCAGATTTCCTGAGCCCGGGGAGGTCGGGCGGGGCCGATCCCTGGAGCTGCTCCCGGTGCTGCTGACCCGGGCGGGAGATGATTCACGGCCCCGGCGGTTGTGCAGAAGGAAGCAATCATGGAGATGAAGCGAAGCCGTCGTCCTGGCGGGATTTATGGAGCGCAGCCGCGGCTCCCGGCGCTCCCGGCTCTCCTCACATCCCTCCGGCTCCGGCTTTTCCTGGGAAAACGCATCCCTGGGAAAAGGGGAGCTGGGATTTGGAGTGAGGTTTGTTTTGGGGTGAGGAGTGACCAGGGAAGGGAGCGGGGTCATGGAATGCTGATCCCACTGGAGCTGGGGAAGGGATGGAGGAACCAGGGAAGGGATGGAGGAGCCGGGGAAGGGATGGAGGAGCCGGGGAAGGGATGGAGGAGTCAGGGAAGGGATGGAGGAGTCAGGGAAGGGATGGAGGAGTCAGGGAAGGGATGGAGGAGTCAGGGAAGGGATGGAGGAGTCAGGGAAGGGATGGAGGAGCTGGGGAAGAGATGGAGGAACCAGGGAAGGGATGGAAAAACCAGGGAAGGGATGGAGGAACCAGGGAAGAGATGGAGGAGCTGCGGAAGGGATGGAGGAGCTGGGGCTGGGATGGAGGAGCCGGGGCTGGGATGGAAGAACCAGGGAAGGGATGGAGGAGCCTGGCAGGGCTCGGCAGGAGCCAGGGGTGCTGGGATGAATCCGTGCCCCAGCACCCGCAGGAATTGAGTTAAAACCTCCAGCGCTGACTCACAGCTCCACTTTTCCATCACGCTGGGCTCACGGACACCCCAGGCTCCCGCCTGTTTCCAATTATCCCAGCGCTCCTGGCCCCGTGCCGGGATTTGTGCTCTCATCATCCTCGCCCCGTGCCCTGGGCGCAGCCCCAAGGAAAAACGGGGAATGGAATCAGGGAATCCAGTACGGAGCTGAAATCCCACAGGCAGGGACCCCTCCCTGGGCAGGGACCCCTCCCTCCATCCCAGGTTGATCCAAGCCCCGTCCAGCCTGGCCTGCGCTTTGGGAACCCCATGGACAGAGCCCCTCATGCTCCGTGGGGATGAGGAGAGCCTGGGAAGGGATGGGAATCCTGCAGGGAACTGCAGAGCCAGGAATGGGGCTGGGAGTGGGATTAGGGAATTCACACAGGACAGGGGATGTGGGATCAAGGAATGGGGGAAAATGAGCCAGGGATGGAGTTGGGAGTAGGATTAGGGAGTTCACACAGGACAGGGAATGTGGGATTGAGGAATGGGGGAAAAAAGAGATGGGGATGGGGTTGTGTGTGGGATCAGGGTGTTCACACTGCAGACAGGGATATGGGATGTGAGGAATGGGGTGACATCTAAGCCAGACATGAGGTCAGGAGCAGGACTAGGGTGCTCACACAGGACAGGGGATGACAGATGTGAGGAATGGGGTGACACCCATGGCAGGGATGGGGTCAGGATCAGAATTAGGGCGCTCACACTGCACAGGGAATTTGAGATCGAGGAATGGGGTGACACCCAAGCCAGGGATGGGGTTGGGGGCAGGACTAGGGTGCTCACACCACACACATGGAGTGTGGGATGGAGGAATGAGGTGACACCCAAGCCGGGGATGGGGTCGGGACAAGAATTAGGATGCTCAGACAGGACAGGGAATTTGGGATCGAGGAATGGGGTGACACCCGAGCCAGGGCTGGGGTCAGGACCAGAATTAGAGTGCTCACACCGCAGACAGAGAATTTGGGATCGAGGAATGGGGTGACACCCGAGGCAGGGATAGGGTTGGGAGCAGGATTAGGGCACTCACACTGCACAGGGAATTTGGGATCGAGGAATGAGGTGACACCCCAGTCAGAGACAGGATTGGGACCAGGATTAGGATGTTCACACAGAACAGAGAATTTGGGATCGAGGAATGCGGTGACACCCCAGGCAGAGATGGGGTCAGGACCAGAATTAGGATGCTCACACTGCAGACAGGGATATGGGATTGAGGAATGCGGTGACACCCGAGCCAGGGATGGGATTGGGACCAGGATTAGGATGCTCACACTGCACAGGGAATTTGGGATTGAGGAATGGGATGACACCCCAGTCAGAGATGGGGTTTGGAGCAGGATTAGGGTGTTCACACAGAACTGAGAATTTGGGATCGAGGAATGAGGTGACACCCCAGTCAGAGACGAGGCCTCCAGCACCACTCCCGCTCTCCCCCCGCGCACCCGCAGCTCCCTGCGCTCACCCTCCCTCCCCTTTCCCCTCCACCACCCCGAGGCCGCCGGCAGCGGCGGGGCTGCGGCAGGCAGAGCTCGGGCTCCGTTTCCTTTTGGGCGGCGAGGAGCGTAATCCCCGCTCGGAGAGGCGCCTCCCGCGCTTGCTGCTCGCTGACATTAATATTATCATCGGCGAGCAGCCGCAGAGCGCGCCTGTCGGCCGCGATTAGGGCTCTGACACAGATCGGAGCGAGATTTCACCGCCGGCTCATCGCGCCTGACTCGGGCTCGCCGAGCTTTTATAGAACTCGGCTCGTATCAAACCCGGCACCCGCAGGAGCTGTGCCGCCGCCCGGCCTTGCTGGGGTTGATCCGGGGGGGTTTTTTGAGGTTCCCGGGGGGGGTTTTGAGGCTCCCGGGGGGTTTGAGGCTCCAGGGGGGGTTTTGGAGGCTCCCGGGGGGGGTTTTGGAGGCTCCCCGGGGAGTTTTTTGAGGCTCCCGGGGGGTTTTTGAGGCTCCCCGGGGGGTTTTTTGAGGCTCCCGGGGGGGTGTTTTGGAGGCTCCCGGGGGGTTTTTGAGGCTCCAGGGGGGGTTTTGAGGCTCCCGGGGGGGTTTTTTTGAGGCTCCCCGGGGGGGGTTTTGAGGCTCCCCGGGGGGGTTTTTTGAGGCTCCCAGGGGGGGCATTTGAGGCTCCCGGGGGGGTTTTGAGGCTCCCAGGGGAGTTTTGGAGGCTCCCCGGGGGAGTTTTGAGGCTCCCGGGGGTTTTTGAAGCTCCCGGGGGGTTTTTGAGGCTCCCGGGGGGGGTTTTGGAGGCTCCCGGGGGGGGTTTTGATGCTCCCGGGGGGGGTTTTGATGCTCCCGGGGGGGTTTTTTGAGGCTCCCCGGGGGGGGTTTGAGGCTCCCGGGGGGTTTTTGAGGCTCCCCCAGAGCTGTCCCCGCCTCGCTGAGCAGCTCTGCAGGGAGGGGTTGGGTTGGATGGGGGGGCGAGGCGGTTGTGAGGGGGTGGGAGGGGATGGGAGGGAGATGGAGAAGGGTTGGGAAGGGTTAAAAAATCTCCAGGCCATGGGGAGCCCCAAAATCCCAGTTTGATGGAGAATCAAACTGGTTTGAGTGGTGGAGGAGGAAATGTCACAGGGTTGGGAGGGTTAAAGGACCCCCAGACCCTGTGGGTTGTGAAAGGAGTCCCCAAAATCCCGGTTTGATGCAAACCCCAATGTGCAAATGGACCAAAACTCATCAAAGTGTGAGGCCTCGTGACCGGGTGACCATTTTGTGCCCATTTTGTGCCCATTTTGTGCCCATTTTGTGCCCATTTTGTGCCCATTTTGTGCCCATTTTTTGACCATTTTGTGCCCATTTTGTGCCCATTTTTTGACCATTTTGTGCCCATTTTGTGACCATTTTGTGACCATTTTGGGTCCATTTTGTGCCCATTTGTGACCATTTTGTGCCCATTTTGTGCCCATTTTTTGACCATTTTGTGCCCATTTTGTGCCCATTTTGTGCCCATTTGTGACCATTTTGTGCCCATTTTGTGACCGTTTTGTGCCCATTTTGTGCCCATTTTGTGCCCATTTGTGACCATTTTGTGCCCATTTTGTGCCCATTTTGGGTCCATTTTGTGCCCATTTTTTGACCATTTTGTGCCCATTTTGTGCCCATTTTGGGCCCACCTTGGGTGCAGCCCTGGCCAGGCCCTGTCCTGCCTAAGGTTTACCTTAAAGACTTTTAAATAAATATCTCCTTTATTCTCCAGCTTTACCCTAAAGGCTTTTAAATAAATCTCCACTTTATTCTCCAGCTCTGCCCACTCTGTTCCACCTCACCTTTCCCAAGGCATCACCTGCAGGGCTGACAGGTGAAATTTGGGCTCTTTCCCCCCTCATTTCCCAACATTTCGGGTCTGAACCTTCCCCAGAGCTCCCATCCCACATTTTGTGGTTTTTACTCCATCTCTGAACTCCACTGCTTCCCTTGGAGGAGATTTTGGGGTGCAAATCCCCAAATCCCGGCTCTAACAGCAGGAAAAAAGCTGAGAAAACCAACACAAATCCTCCCCGGGATCTGCACCTCCTCAATCCCCATTTTTGTGTTCACCGATTCAGCCACCGGGAGAATTTTGGGATCAGGCACCCGATGAGCAAAACAAATCCACAAACCCCGAGCTGCTGTGGGATTATTTCCACCCCACCTGAGCGAGGGGAGCGAATTTTTCCCAAACCCCTCAGAGCCTCGGATGCTTAATTAAGGATAAATCATTAACGCTGAGCGCGGGTGGCATTTTTGGGGTGACAATCCCATGGGTGCTGCCACCTGGATTCCTGCCCCGCCCTTTTTTCCGTCCCCTCGTCGCCTCCTGTCGCTGCTGTGACATCTCTGCCCGACATCCCAGCTCAGCCTTATCATTAAATGTAAATTGCGGGGGATAATCGCCGGCGGGAGCAGCCAGGAGAGAAATCGGGGCGGGAAAAAAAAATGGAGAAGGGAAAAAACAAAACCTGCACCCGGGGGAAGGAGCGGCCGATTCCCCCTCCTGGATTTCTGCTCCTCCAGAGGGAAAAATGAGATGGAAAAAAGGATGGAGGAGCTGGAGGCAGCCCCGGGTGGTTGTGCTCGCTCTTCCTGATTTTTTTTCACATCCCAAATCCCTTTTTTCCCCCATGGAAGCGAGGTTGGAGCCTCCAGCCCGGCCCCGGCTCAGCCCCGTTAATCTGCTGCTGTCAGCAGCCACCGAGCGGCACCGAAATCCCAAATCCGCCTCCTTAAATCCGCCGGGATGGTGCCAGGCAGGGAGCGAGGTGGGATCGGCTCCTTCTGGCTCCTTCTTCCCTTCCCATCGCTCCCGGCGGGCCCGGCCTCCTCCTCTACCCCCAAAAATCCCAGTTTGATGGGGAGTCTGACTGGTTGCACTGGGAAAGGAGGAAATGTCACAGGGCTGGAAGGGTTAAAGGAGCTCCATACCTTCGGAGGGGTGAAAGGAGCCCCCAAAATCCCAGTTTGATGGAGAGTCAGACTGGTTTGAGTGGGAAAGGAGGGAATGTCACAGGACTGGAAGGGTTAAAGGATCTCCAGACCCTGAGGGATAAAAGGAGCCCCCAAAATCCCAGTTTGATGGAGAGTCAGACTGGTTGTACTGGGAAAGGAGGAAATATCACAGGGATGGGAGGGGCTAAAGGATCTCCAGACCCTGAGGGATGAAAGGAGCCCCCAAAATCTGCTGGAGAGTCAGACGGAAGTGGCTTGAGTGGTGGAGGAACATCTTTTAGGGGAATGTCCCAGGTTGGGGAGGGTTAAAGGATCTCCAGATGTTTGGACGGATGAAAGGAACTCCCCAAAATCCCAGTTTGATGGAGAGTCAGACTGGTTCCACTGGGAAAGGAGGAAATGCCACAGGTCTGGGGAGGTTTAAAGGATCTCCAGACCCCTCTGGGTTGTGAAAGGAACCCCCAAAAATCCCAGTTTGTTGGGGAGTCAGGGGAAAGGAGGGAATGTCACAGGGCTGGGAGGATTAAAGGATCTCCAGACCCTGAGGGATGAAAGGAACCCCCAAAATCCCAGTTTGATGGAGAGTCAGACTGGTTGTACTGGGAAAGGAGGGAATGTCACAGGACTGGGAGGGGTTAAAGGATCTCCAAATCCCGAGGGGTTGTGATAGGAACCCCCCAAAATCCCAGTTCGATGGGGTCAAACTGGTTTCAGTGGTGGAGGAACATCTTTTAGGGGAATGTCATGGTTTGGGGAGGGTTAAAGGATCTCCAGATCCTTGAAGGGGTGAAAGGAACCCCCAAAATCCCAGTTTGATGGAGAGTCAGACTGGTTCCACTGGGAAAGGAGGAAATGCCACAGGGTTGGGAGGGGTTAAAGGATGTCCAGACCCCCAGGAGTGAAAGGAGCCCCCAAAATCCGGGTTTGACGAAGTCAGACTGGTTTGACAGTGGAAGAGGAGGAAATGTCACAGTTCTGGGAGGGTTAAAGGATCTCCAGACCCTCAAAGGGGTGATAGGAGCCCCCAAAATCCCAGTTTGATGGAGAGTCAGACTGGTTCCACTGGGAAAGGAGGAAATGCCACAGGTCTGGGGAGGTTTAAAGGATCTCCAGACCCCTCTGGGTTGTGAAAGGAACCCCCAAAAATCCCAGTTTGTTGGGGAGTCAGGGGAAAGGAGGGAATGTCACAGGGCTGGGAGGATTAAAGGATCTCCAGACCCTGAGGGATGAAAGGAACCCCCAAAATCCCAGTTTGATGGAGAGTCAGACTGGTTGTACTGGGAAAGGAGGAAATATCACAGGACTGGGAGCATTAAAGAATCTCCACACCCTGGGGTCTCTCCAGGCCCCTCTTCCTCCTCCTCCCCAGAATCAGCCCAGCACCCCACAGGATTTGGGGTCTCTCTGTGCCCCCCACCCCTCCCCAGGCAGCGCTGGGACCTCTCTGTCCCCTCCCTCTCCTCCCTGACCCGCTCAGGAGCCGATGATTCTCCGATTCTCTGATTCTCTCTCCGATTCTCCGGGGGAAGAGCGGCCCTGCCATCAATTAGAGGCCTAAAAATGGGGATAATTTTATCAGTGGGGAGGTGTGGATTTGCTGTCCCAGTAATGGGAACGTCGTGTCTCCAATTAAATTGGGAATGTTCATCCCCAGCCCAGCCGACGTTGATGGGGCTGTCAGGGTCAATCTCCTTCAAGAGCTGATTCTGCAAGAGCTTTGGGTTGTGGATCATTTCTGCATTATTTAAAAATAAAATAAAATAAAATAAAATAAAATAAAATAAAATAAAATAAAATAAAATAAAATAAAATAAAATAAAATAAAATAAAATAAAATAAAATAAAATAAAATAAAATAAAATATTAAAATAAAAAAATAAATTAAAAAATAATAAAATAAAATAAAATAAAATAAAATAATAAAATAAAATAATAAAATAATAAAATAAAAAATAAAAAAATAAAATAAAATAAAATAAAATAAAATAAATTTAAAATAAAAATAATAAAATAAAAAAATAAATAAAATAAATAAAATAAATAAAATTTTAAAAATTAAAATAAAAATAATAAAATAAAATAATAAAATAAAATAAAATAAAATAAATAAATAAAAATAAAATAAAATAAAATAAAATAAAATAAAATAAAATAAAATAAAATAAAATAAAATAAAATAAAATAAAATAAAATAAAATAAAATAAAATAAAATAAAATCCATTTGGGGTGGGTTTTGTTGGGTTTTTTCTGATCTTTTTCCCTAAAAGGGTCCCAATTTATCCCAGAAAAAAACGGGAGGGTTTGGGATTAAAGTCCCAAATTTGATCCCAGACTGGGATTAAAGGGGATCCCAGCTGGGCCCTTGGGATGGGATTGGGGAGGGATGGGAAGGAGGGAAGGAAGGAAGGAAGGAAGGAAGGAAGGAAGGAAGGAAGGAAGGAAGGAAGGAAGGAAGAGATGGATAAAGGATGGATCCATGGATGGATGGATGGATGGGATGGGGTGGGATGGGATGGATGCATGGATCCATGGGATGGATCCATGGGATGGATCCATGGGATGGATAAAGGATGGATAAAAGAAGGAAGGAAGGACAGAAGGAAGGAAGGAATGGATAAAGGATGGATGGATTCATGGATCCATGGATTGGATGGGATGGATGGATGGATAAAGGACAGAAGGAAGGAAGGAAGGAATGGATAAAGGATGGATGGATGGATCCCATTTTCCCCCCACAGTTCAACCCGTGCTGCCCATTTTTGTGGAGCCAGGGATGGGATCAGCCTCCTTAAATCCTATTTCCCCCACAGCCCAACCCAACCGTGCTGCCCTTGTTTTTGTGGAGCTGGGGGTGGAATCAACCTCATTAAATCCCATTTTCCCCCCACAACTCAACCTGTGCCGCCCATTTTTCTGGACCTGGAATGGGATCAGCCTCATCAAATCCCATTTTTTTGCCCACCAGTGCTGCCCCTGTTTTTGTGCAACTGGGAATGGGATCAGCCTCATCAAATCCCAATTTTTCCCCCAACCCAACCAACTCACTCTGCCCCTGGTTTTGTTGAGCTGGGGGTGGGATCAACCTCATCAAATCCCATTTTCCCCCCAGCCAACCCGTGCTGCCGATTTTTGTGGAGCTGGGGATGGGATCAGCCTTGTCAAATCCCAATTTTCCCCCCAACCCAACCAACTCACTCTGCTCCTGGTTTTGTTGAGCTGGGGGTGGGATCAGCCTCATTAAATCCCATTTTTCCCCCACAACTCAACCTGTGCCGCCCATTTTTGTGGAGCCAAATGGGATCAGCCTCATCAAATCCTATTTTTCTCCCCCAACCCAACCCAACCCAACCCAACCCAACCCAACCCAACCCAACCCAACCCAACCATGCTGCCCTTGTTGTTTTGGAGCTGGGGATGGGATCAGCCTCATCAAATCCCAATTTTCCCCCCAACCCAACCCAAACCTTGCTGCCCCTGGTTTTGTGGAACTGGGGGTGGGATCAGCCTCGTTAAATCCCATTTTCCCCACACCCAACCAGTGCTGTCCCTGTTTTTGTGGAGCTGGGGTGGGATCAACCTTATTAAATCCCATTTTTCCCCACACCCAACCCGTGCTGCCGATTTTTGTGGAACTGGGGATGGGATCAGCCTCGTCAAATCCCATTTTTTTGCCCATCAGTGCTGCCCCTGTTTTTGTGGACCTAGAGTGGGATCAGCCTCATCAAATCCCATTTTGCCCACAACCCCACCAGTGCTATCCCTGTTTTTATGGAGCTGGGGATGGAATCAGCCTCAATAAATCCCATTTTCCCCACACCCAATCCGTGCTGCCGATTTTTGTGGAACTGGGGATGGGATCAGCCTCGTCAAACCCCAATTTTTTGCCCATCACTGCTGCCCCTGTTTTTCTGGACCTAGAGTGGGATCAGCCTCATTAAATCCCATTTTCCCCACACCCCACCCGTGCCGCCCCCGTTTTTGTGGAGCTGCTGAGCCCCCCCAGCTCCCACCCGCACTCCCAGCACCAAAACTTCTCTAATTAAGCCCAAAAAGGAAATCGGGAAATCCCAGCTGGGGAGCCCCGACCTCCCCCCTGCCCTGCGCGTCCCCGGGGGCACCGCCCGCGTTCCCGAGGGATTCCCCATCCCAGAGCTGCTCCCGGGAAGGATTTTCCATGAGGAACACGGAGCCGGCTGGGAGGGGATGGGCTGGGCTGGATCTGGAAATAAAGATTCTGGAAAGAAATAATCTGGAAATAATTATTCTGTAAATAAAGATTTTGTAAATAAAAATTCTGGAAATAAATATTCTGTAAATAAATATTTTGGAAATAAAGATTCTGTAAATAAATATTCTGGAAATGAATATTTTGTAAATAAGTATTCTAGAAATAAATATTTTGTAAATAAATATTCTGGAAATAATTATTTTGTAAATAAAGATTCTGGAAATAAATATTCTAGAAATAAATATTTTGGAAATAAATATTCCGGAAATAAATATTTTGTAAATAAGAATTCTGGAAATAAAGATTCTGGAAAAAAATATTTTGTAAATAAAGATTCTGGAAATAAATATTCTAGAAATAAATATTTTGGAAATAAATATTTTGTAAATAAAGATTCTGGAAATAAATATTTTGAAAATAAATATTCTGGAAATAATTATTTTGGAAATAAAGATTCTGGAAATAAAGATTTTCGAAAGAAAGATTCTGTTAATAAGTATTTTGGAAATAAATCTTTTGTAAATAAAGATTCTGGAAACAGGAGACAGGAGGGGCCGGGACATCTCCGGTGTGGCACTTCCGGTGTGCCACCTCCTGTGTGCCACCCCCTGTGTGCCACCTCTGCTGTGCCACCTCCTGTGTGCCACCCCCTGTGTGCCACCTCTGCTGTGCCACCCCCTGTGTGCCACCCCCTGTGTGCCACCCCCTGTGTGTCACCTCTGCTGTGCCACCTCCTGTGTGCCACCTCCTGTGTGCCACCTCTGCTGTGCCACCTCCCTTGTGCCACCTTTGGTGTGTCACCTCTGCTGTGCCACCCCCTGTGTGTCACCCCCTGTGTGCCACCCCCTGTGTGTCACCTCTGCTGTGCCACCTCCTGTGTGCCACCCCCTGTGTGCCACCCCCTGTGTGCCACTTCTGCTGTGCAGCCTCTGCTGTGCCACCTCTTGTTTGTCACCTCCCGTGTGCCACCTCCACTGTCGCATGTCTGTGTGCCACCTCACATGGTAAGGATTTTCAAACACCAACATCTCATTCTATAGATGGATGGATCCTCTGCTGGGATTTCAAACCTTCTATTCCCATTTTTCATGGGATGGGATCCTCTGCTGGGATTCTGAACTCCCAATTCCCATTTTCCATGGGATGGATCCTCTGCTTGGATTTCTAACTTCCAATTCCCATTTCTATGGGATGGGATCCTTCTCCCTGGATTTCAAAACCCCCAAATTCCCCATTTTCCAATGGGATGGATCTCCTCTCCCTGGGATTCTGAATACCTAAAAATCCCATTTTTTCATGGATGGATCCTCTCTTGGGGAAATTTTCTAAACCTCAAAAAATTTCCGCCCACATTCCTAGTGCCCAAATGCGGGTGGCCACACCAGATGGGAATCCTCCTCCACCGCCTTTGGCTCTACAAATGCCAAGACGTCCCGAATGTCCAAACTCTTTCAATGGCCTGTCTCCTGTTTCCAGAAACTAGATAATCCCTTCCTATTCTTAGTACAAAGAATGATTTCCCATTTCCAAAGACACATTCCACCATTAATCCATCCATTTTAAAATCAAGATCGTTTCAATGTGTTCCCGTGCCATATCCTGGAAAATCTTCCCTGTAATACCATCCTCAAAATTTCCCCTCTCATTATCCTTAACCAAATAGGGAAATTAGTTTCGCAGAAATCACCCTCCCACTGCTATTTGTAACAATAATTATTTTACATCTCCCACGCCACCACCTAACTTTATTTACCACCAAATATATTATTTTTCATTGGCCAAAATATTTATTGTCATTGGAGATAATATTTCTGCCCATTCTCAGTAATCGTTTGAAATTTTATCGAAACACACTATCCTTCCTATTTAGCTCACCGAATCTTTATTTCCACGAAGTTTAATTTACTTAAATTGTAGCAGAGATATGTAAGGTTAATATTTCTCTGCTCCTTGGATTTAAAATAAATTTACCTTCCAAAAATATTTATATTCTCCCATTATTCCCATGGGAAATTAATTCCATTTCCCAGTGAGGATAATTCTTTACCTCCATTTCACCAAATTCACAATTATATTCCATTATTGTTCGATCAGAATAGATTCCCTTCACGCTTTACGGAATTTTAATATACCACCATATATGCGCAATATTTTTCCAACTGCTGATAATTAGCAGGAGAAATCCTATAATCTATCCCGAGTCCCTCCAGACAACTACTATATGGTAGCAGAATAAGTACTTTATTTCCAAAAAAATATTTATGTGTAGCAAAACAATCATTTCAGCTTGTCCCAGACATTCAAAATCATTGGATTTTACCATATATATCCTCCAATCTGTGATTTTTCCACACGAGACTCCCCGACTCTGAGTTCTCTCCGATTCTAGGTATTGTCGTAATCCAATTAAGTCCCAAGCCAAGATCCTTACCATTTCCAGATCCACCCAGGCGCCCAGCGCCGCACCGCTCGCGCCTAGCCCGCCAGATCTAACTCCCGTTGATCCTCATGAGGAATTAAAAAATCGCTCTCCCCCGCGAGAGCAAGTGCGCCTCTGCGCGGGATCGGGTAATCACTCCCTCGGGAACTGGGGAGTGGCAGCCCAAGCCAGCCCCCCAGGGGAACCCCCCGAGCTTTTATCCCGAATAACTTTGGATTTTCTCCATTCCCCCTGGCCGGGGGTGCGTGTGCCGGCTCCGTAGTGCCCGGCCCCCCGGTCCCCGGCTGGACGCGCTGCCCAGGGTCCGACAGGGGCGCGCGAGGGTTCCAGTGTCGCCCGGAAGGCTCCGCGCTAGCGTGGGATTTTCTGTCCACCGAGATTTCCTCCTTGTCTTTGGCTTAATGAGAGAAGGTTTCTCTTGCCTTCAATCCACCTGGGGAAAAAAATTCCCTGTGTGCAGATCCCGCATCCCTGTGCCCTCCATCCCACCGGCGTGGGACAGGTAGAGCAAAATTGGCCTTGGCGACGCCATCCCCCCATCTCTAGGAAGAAAATTCCAGCCCTTTCCACATCAACAAACCGATCGCTGTCTGTGCCCTCCAACCCATTGAGGCACCAATTGCACTTTATCGCTCCAATCCCCAACCCGCATAGGAAAGATTTTCGGGGCCGTTGTGTCCGAGCACAATGCCACGGATAGCACCACTCGTCCACCAGAGATATCTAAATTCCATCTCGTAGTTGGCAACTGCGATCCACACGCCCTAACTCCTAGGTCCCCATGAAAGGAACAAAAATCTACCTTGTTGTCCACCCATCCCCTGGTGCTCAGCCCCCATATGGTTGTAAAGGCCCAATTACCTGTGGTTCACGACCACAATCCCAATCTCTGCGCGAGTTGGATTGAACAAGAAATGTGCCCTCCGTATTGCTCCCCACCTACTCCCCCAAATATTAGCAGGTTCATACATTCACCCCACTATTGAATTGCGGAAATAATAAGCTAATTCAGCAGCGGGAGATAATAGTAAAATTCCCTTGTGTTGCCCCATATCCGACAAATGAGAACCCTCTAAGTATTGATTATGTGGAAAGGACCAACTGATATCCCACCCCCACCCAATCCCCTGATCACATAACATATCCCATGCGTGGAAATTGAGTGGAAGCACCAATATCTCCTTGCCCTATGTCCCCTGAACCCTCTATTCCGTATATGTGGGCAACAAAATATCGCGCCAATTTTTCACGACATCGCCTTAGTGTCTCCCCGATCCCACCCTCAGTCCACAAACGAAAAAAAAACACCAGAATTCCCCCTTCGTCCGTTGCCTCCATTCCTGTTCCCCTCCGTTATGGGAAACCAATTCCCTTTTTTCCCCATCCCCCTGTTCATCCATCTGATGGAAGAACCAATTCGCCAGATCACTGTGTACCACCATCCCCTGTTCCCCCCATCCCAAACCGGCAAAAAAATGGAAGGGTATTGAACAATTCCCGCCTGAATCCCCTCACTTTCCCCGCCTCCATAGTTTCCGCTACCCACATAACATCCGGGCAGCTTACGGAGTGGCGGGAATTCAGAGTTGGTCTCCTTTTCTCCATCCCCTGTTCAATTCCATCTATGGAACAATTCCCCTTGTGCCTCCAATCCCGTGTCCCCCCACCTCCAACAGGAACAATTCCCTTTTCCCTCAATCCAACAGGAACCAGATTCCCTTCCTTCTTTCCCCCCAGTTCTTCACCCTCCATTTCATGGAGCATTCCCGATTGTCACCAATCCTATTCCCTCAATCCACAAAGGAAAACCCAT
>JAJEOU010003010.1:1752761-1834271 GCA_021534815.1 Acrocephalus arundinaceus | reverse complement strand
ATTGTCACTTCGTGTATGTTGTGTCACCTCCCTGATATTGGTGTCACCTCCTTGGCATTGGTGTCACCACCCTGGTACCTTGGCATTGGTGTCACCTCCCTGGCATTGGTGTCACCCCCCAGCATCGGTGTCACCCTCCCAGCTCCATTTTTCCCCAAATTTTCCTCGGGAAGTGGCATGGGGCCCATTCCCTGGGCAGACCCACGGTGCCAATCCCAGGGAACAGGGCTGGAGCTGCATCCCCCAAACCTCCCCGGGCTGCCGAATTCTGGAAGCGCAGAGCTGGCAGCCGAGCCTCCTGCTCCTTATCAAACCCATTTGTCACGGGGCCACCACCCCTCCTGTCCCCCTTGGGAGCCGGATCTGCTTCCCGACCGCTCCGGCTCCTGCCAGGAGTGGAATCTTCTTCCCATCAAGGTGATGGAGTTTCCCTGGTGCTCAGCAGGGAAATAAATGTGAACTCCGGGTCTTCCTCGGGCTGCGAGCGGAGATGTTTGAAATGTGGGAATGTGGCTTTTTATCAAAAAGTAATCCGAGGAGCCGGTGGCCATGAATAAAAAGATACCCGGGAATGGAGCTGCTCTCCATCAGCGCGCTCCGAGGCGGAGGCTGCCGACGGATCTGCGCTCGGAGAGGGATAACGGGGCTGGGAGAGCTGGGGGGGCTGCACCAGCTTTAATTCCTGCATGGAATGAAATCCCTGCACACGAGGGAAAGTGGGAAAAGGGGAAGGGGCGGCAGCTGCTGGAAATGTTTGCTCCAAGGTGGAAATATGATTTTTTTGGGAGAAGCTGGATGAGGGGTTTTGATGTGGAAAATGTCCAGATCTGGGGATTATTGGTGTTGGTTTTGCTGGAGAGTTTGGGTGAAACCTCAGGGACTTTTTTTCCTTGGGATGAGATATGGATGCACTTCTTGGATCTGGGTTTTCAGGAGAAAATCCCATCCCATTCGTGTTCCCTCTGGCATCTCCAGCTGGGAATGATGGGACACAAAACCCCTGTGTCCCCTCATCTTGGAGGACAAGGCAGGGCTGGGATTTCCCATTATCCATGAGTTTATCTGGACAAGACTCCTCCATACTGGAGGACAAGGCAGGGCTGGGCTGTGCCATGGGATTTCCCCATTATCCATGAATTTATCCAACCAAAACCCCTCCGTGTCTCCTGATCCCTTTGGGCAAGGCAGGGCTTGGATTTCCCATTATCCATGAGTTTATCCATTCCAAAACTCCTCCATACTGGAGGACAAGGCTGTGCCATGGGATTATCCATGAGTTTATCCAGCCAAAACCCTTCTGTGTTCCCTGACCCCAAAGGACAAGGCAGTGCCATGGGATTTCCCATTATCCATGAATTTATCCATTCCAAAACTCCTCCATGTTCCCTGATCCCTTTGGGCAAGGCTGTGCCGTGGGATTTCCCATTATCCACAAATTTATCCATCCAAAACTCCTCCATCCCGGACGACAAGGCAGGGCTAGGCTTTGCCATGGGATTTCCCATTATCCATGAGTTTATCCTCCAAAACTCCTCCATACTGGAGGACAAGGCTGTGCCATGGGATTTCCCATGAGTTTATCCAGCCCAAACTCCTCTGTATTCCCTGATCCCGGAGGACAAGGCAGTGCCATGGGATTTCCCATTATCCACAAATTTATCCAGCCAAAACTCCTCCATGTCCTCTGATCCCTTTGGGCAAGGCAGTGCCATGGGATTTCCCATTATCCATGAGTTTATCCAGCCAAAATCTTTCTGTGTTCCCTGACCCCAAAGGACAAGGTAGTGCCATGGGATTTCCCATTATCCATAAGTTTATCCATCCCAAAACTCCTCCATGTTCCCTGATCCCAGAAGACAAGGCAGTGCCATGGGATTTCCCATTATCCATGAGTTTATCCAGCCAAAACCTTTCCGTGTTCCCTGACCCCAAAGGACAAGGCAGTGCCATGGGATTTCCCATTATCCACGAGTTTCTCGATCTGACATCCCAGCCTGCTGCTCATCCCGATCCGACAGGGGCCTGGCCAGGGCTCTGGAGCCGGAGCAGCTCCCGAGTGCTCCCAGAGCCGGAGGTGACAGGAGATGAGATAATTCTCTTGCCAGAGTAATTAACCTGCCAGGGTAATTAATTGACCCTCCTGGCTCAAAGCCTAATGAGGCTTTGTGGTTAATTTTTTGTTTGTTTGTTTTCCCATTATCCATGGGGTTTTCCCAGTTTTCCAATCTTTTTCCCCAGTTTTTCCCATTTTTTTTCTCAGTTTTTACCAGCTTTTCCCAGTCTGGGAAACTTTTCCCAGTTGTTTTTCCCAGTTTTTTTTTTCCCAGTTTTTCCCAGCTCAGGAAGCTTTTCCCAGTTTTTCCCAGCTCGGGAAGTTTTTCCCAGTTTTTCCCAGTTTTTCCCAGTTTTTCCCAGTTTTTCCCAGTTTTTCCCAGTTTTTCCCAGTTCTTCCCAGTTCTTCCCAGTTCTTCCCAGTTCTTCCCATTTTCCCAGTTCTTCCCAGTTCTTCCCAGTTCTTCCCAGTTCTTCCAGTTCTTCCCAGTTCTTCCCAGTTCTTCCCAGTTTTTTTCCCAGTTTTTCCCCAGTTTTTTCCCAGTTTTTCCCAGTTTTTTCCCAGTTTTTCCCAGTTTTTTCCCAGTTTTTCCCAGTTTTTCCCAGTTTTTCCCAGTTTTCCCAGTTTTTCCCAGTTTTTCCCAGTTTTTCCCAGTTCTTCCCAGTTCTTCCCAGTTCTTCCCAGTTCTTCCCAGTTCTTCCCAGTTCTTCCCAGTTCTTCCCAGTTCTTCCCAGTTCTTCCCAGTTCTTCCCAGTTCTTCCCAGTTTTTCCCAGTTCTTCCCAGTTCTTCCCAGTTCTTCCCAGTTCTTCCCAGTTCTTCCCAGTTCTTCCCAGTTCTTCCCAGTTCTTCCCAGTTCTTCCCAGTTCTTCCCAGTTCTTCCCAGTTCTTCCCAGTTTTTCCCAGTTTTTCCCAGTTCTTCCCAGTTGTTTTTCGCAGTTTTTCCCTCTCTAAACCCTCTCTGCCAGGATAAATTTTCCAGAGGATTTTTTTCCTCCATGGAGGTCAATCCAGGAGCTGCTGCTCCTCTCGGACAAGACTCCCACCCCTAAAAACAACCAGAGGACAGGAAAAAGGAATATTCCAGCATGGAAAACAGCCCTTCCGGAGCTTTTCCTGGCTCTCCCTGACATTTTCCAGCCGTGTGGGGCTGCTGGGGTTGGACACCGGCCCTGTCCCCTCGGTCACAGAGGTCACCAGGACGCCACCAGCTGCTCCAGCCTGCTGGGATCCGCTCTGGATGTGGAATGTTCTGGAAGCTTTAACCACACTGAAGGAGGAAATTCCTGGAGACCCTCAAGGATTCCAATCCCAGTGAGGGGATGGGACCTTTGGAGTGCAGGACCGGGCTGAGATCCCAGATTTTCTGCTCCATAGAAATCCATTCCAACGGCCTCGACCCGGCCGCAAATCCTGCGGGAGCTGCCCCGGGACTCCGGGAGCCATCGAGCCGTGATTTCTGCAGCTCCTTGTGGAGTTCAGGAAGCCTTTCCCAGCCTTTCCCAGCCTGTTTTTTCCCAGCTTGTTTTTCCCAGCTTGTTTTTCCCAGCTTGTTTTTTCCCAGCTTGTTTTGTCCCAGTTTTGTCCCAGCTTTGTCCCAGTTTTCCCCAGCTCAGGGAGCTTTTCCCAGTTCAGGAAGTTTTCCCCAGTTTGTTCCCAGCCTTTCCCAGTTTGTTCCAGCCTTTCCCAGTTTGTTCCAGCCTTTCCCCATCTTTCCCCACCTTTCCCCAGTTCAGGAAGCTTTCCCAAATTTTTCCCAGTTTCCCCCAGCCTTTCCCAGTTTGTTCCCAGCCTTTCCCAGTTTGTTCCCACCTTTCCTCACCTTTCCCCACGTTTCCCCATCTTCTCCCAGTTCAGGAAGCTTTCCCGAATTTTTCCCAGTTTCCCCCAGCCTTTCCCAGTTTGTTCCCACCTTTGTCCACCTTTCCCCACCTTTTGCCAGCTTTTCCCAACTCGTAGAGATTTTCCCAGTTCAGGAAGCTTTCCCCAGTTTTCCCCAGCCTTTCCCAGCCTTTCCCAGTTTGTTCCCAGCCTTTCCCAGTTTGTTCCCAGCCTTTCCCAGTTTGTTCCCAGCCTTTCCCAGTTTGTTCCCAGCCTTTCCCAGTTTGTTCCCAGCCTTTCCCAGTTTGTTCCCAGCCTTTCCCAGTTTGTTCCCAGCCTTTCCCATTTTTTTCCCAACCTTTCTCAACCTTTCCCAGTTTATTCCCAGCCTTTCCCAGTTTCCTCAACCTTTCCCAGTTTATTCCCAGTTTCCCAGCCTTTCCCAGTCTATTCACAGCCTTTCCCAGTTTGTTCCCAGCCTTTCCCAGTTCCCCCAGCCTTTCCCAGTTTTCCCCAGCCTTTCCCAGTTCCTCCAGCCTTTCCCAGTTTATTCCCAGCCTTTCCCATCCTTTCCTGGTTTTTCCCAGCCTTTCCCAGTTTATTCCCAGCCTTTCCCAGTTTCCTCAACCTTTCCCTGTTTATTCACAGCCTTTCCCAGTTTATTCCCAGCCTTTCCCAGTTTTCCCCAGTCTTTCCCAGCCTTTCCCAGTTCCTCCAGCCTTTCCCAGTTCCCCCAGCCTTTCCCAGTTTATTCCCAGCCTTTCCCAGTTTCCTCAACCTTTCCCAGTTTATTCCCAGTTTCCCAGCCTTTCCCAGTCTATTCACAGCCTTTCCCAGTTTGTTCCCAGCCTTTCCCAGTTCCCCCAGCCTTTCCCAGTTTTCCCCAGCCTTTCCCAGTTCCTCCAGCCTTTCCCAGTTTATTCCCAGCCTTTCCCATCCTTTCCTGGTTTTTCCCAGCCTTTCCCAGTTTATTCCCAGCCTTTCCCAGTTTCCTCAACCTTTCCCTGTTTATTCACAGCCTTTCCCAGTTTATTCCCAGCCTTTCCCAGTTTTCCCCAGTCTTTCCCAGCCTTTCCCAGTTCCTCCAGCCTTTCCCAGTTCCCCCAGCCTTTCCCAGTTTATTCCCAGCCTTTCCCAGCCTTTCCCGGCTGCCAGAGCGCGCGGTTTTCGCGGCTGATTGCCATGGACAGGTTTTAGCTCGCGGAACACAAAAACCTTTGGCGAAGCGCAAACCTCAGCGAAGGGGAAAGGGAAGGGAAGGGGAGAAAAGCGCTGATTTCAGCAGCTGCAGCTCGCCCGGTTTTTCATCTTGCATCAGCAAGTCGGGAACACAAATAATCTGCTCTTACACGCTCCAGCGGTGCCGGTGCCCGAGAAATTCCCAGCCTCCACTGGCTGGAGCTCCTCGGCATCCAAAGTGGGGATGTTGGGCGATTTCCCTGGATTTTATCCTGGATTTTGGTGTGGTTAAATCTGGGGGGGTGAGGGTGAGAATTGGCTCCCCTCACAGAATATTTGTGCCAAGAGGATTTTGGCCAGGATTGGAGCATCCAAAGTGGGAATGTTGGGTGATTTTCCTGGTTTTTATCCCAGTTTTGGAGTGTTTAAATGCATGGAGGGTCAGAGATGTTCCCCTTTATGAAATATTTGTGCCAAGAGGATTTTGGCCAGGGTTGGAACATCCAAAGTGGATGTTGGGTGATTTCCCTGGTTTTTATCCCAGTTTTTGGTGTGTTTAAATCCATGGCGGGGTGAGAAATGCTCCTCCTCACAAGATATTTGTGAGTAGATGATTTGAAGATCCAAAGTGGGGATGTTGGATCCTTTCCTTGGATTTTTTCCCAGTTTTTGGTGTGTTTAAATCCATGGGGGGTCAGGGATGATCCCCCTTACAGCAATTTTTTTTGTTCAGGGTTGGAACATTCAAAGTGGGGATGTTGGGTCATTTCCATGGTTTTTATTCTGATTTCTGGTGTGTTTAAATCCAGAGGGGCTCAGGAATGTTCCCCCTCACAGAATATTTTGTGCCAGGAGGATTTTGGCTGGGGTTGGAGCATCCAAAGTAGGGATGTTGGGCCGTTTCCCTGATTTTCATCCCAGTTTTTGGTTTAAATCCAGGGGGGTCAGGGATGCTCCCCCTCACAGAATATTTGTGCCAGGAGGATTTTGGCCAGGGTTAGAGCATCCAAAGTGGGTCATTTCCCTGGTTTTTATCCCAGTTTTTGTGTGTTTAAATCCATGGTGGGTCAGGGATGCTCCCCCTTACAGGAAATCTGTGCCAAGAGGATTTTGGCCAAGATTGAAACATCCAAAGTGGGGATGTTGAATCATTTTCCTGGTTTTTATCCCAGTTTTTGGTGTGTTTAAATCCATGGGGGGTCAGGGATGCTCCCCCTTCCAAGAAATTTGTGTGTCAAGGATTTTGGCTGGGGTTGGAGGGGATGTTGGATGATTTCCCTGATTTTCATCCCAGTTTTTAGTGTGTTTAAATCCATGGGGGGTCAGGGATGCCTCCCCTTATAGGATATTTGTGCAAAGAGGATTTTGGCCAGAGTTGGAGCATCCGAAGTGGGAATGTTGGATGATTTTCCTGATTTTTATCCCACTTTTTGATGTGCTTAAATCCAGGGGGGTCATGGATGCTCCCCTTTATGAAATATTTGTGCCAGCAGGATTTTGGCCAGGGTTGGGTTGCAGCTTTGGCTGGGGAAGGAGGGAATGGGATCCAGGCTGGCCGGGAACTGACGGAACACCAAACACGGGAATGGAACGTGGCCTTTGCTCAGCACAGCCGGGCTGGGTGGATGGATGGATGGATGATGGATGGATGGATGGATGGGTGGAGGGATGGAAGTTTCCTTGATAAACAGCAGCTCAACCTTCACATTTCTGCCCAAAATGAAGCCGAGTGCTCGCCTGGCTGTGAGGGGGAAGGAGCAGGGAAAAAATTGCTCCTGGATTTAATGGGAGCTGGGAGAGCTCAGGTTTGGAAGGGACAGGGCATGGAGGAGCCATTCCACTTCTCCCAGCAGGATGCAGGAGCTTCCAAACCCGGTTTGGGATTGGGAAATCTGTGAAAATTCCTAAATCTGATGGATTTGGGAAGTGGAGAAGCAGCACCCAGGGGGTTCCTCACATGGCTGGGGTAGAAGAAGGAGGCGGGAAAATTTCTCCTGGATTTAATGGGATCCAGCAGAGCTCAGGTTTGGAAGGGACGGTGCATGGAGGAGACTCCTAACCCAGTTTGGGATTGGGAAATCTGTGAAAATTCCTTAATCTGATGGATTTGGGAAGTGGAGAAGCAGCACCCAGGGGTTCCCCATATGAGGAGGCAGCTGGGGAAGAGGGAGCAGGAAAAAATTTCTCCTGGATTTAATAGGATCGAGCAGAGCTCAGGATTGGAGTGAACAGCGCATGGAGGGGCCTCCAAACCCGGTTTGAGATGGGGAAATCTGTGAAAATCCCCAAATCTGATGGATTTGGGAAGCAGAGGGGCAGCACCCGCGGGGTTCCCCACTCCAGCAGGCAGCTGGGGGAGGGCTGGGCTCCCTGCGGGCTCTCCGGGCTCTCAGCACGAGGATCAGTCAATTCTCGCTGAATAATTAACTCGAGAGGCTTCCCGAGTATTGACTTAATGTGACAGCGAGTCTGTCTTGAGCCGGGCTTTGCTTGTGTAAACACAATCTCCTGTTGGGCTCAGTTAGCGGCTCAATGGGACAGAACAGGCCTGCAATTAAAATCAAACGGGGCCCGCAATTAAAATCAAAAATCAAACGGGGCCCGCGCTGCGTCCTCGTGTCCTGGGCTCTGAGGTGAAAAAATCCACCCAAAAATCGACGTCGAGGTGCTGGATTGGAATGTGGCGGCCTGGAAGGCGCGTGGAGAAGGGAATTGTTAATTAGTGACTCCCAAAATGCGCGTGGAATTGTTAATTAGTGACTCATGGAATGGGCATGGAGAGGGGAATTGTTAATTGGTGACTCCTGGAATGCACGTGGAATTGTTAATTAGTGACTGCCCAAACTCGCGTGGAGAAGGGAATTATTAATTAGTGACTCCCCAAACTTGCGTGGGGAAGGGAATTGTTAATTAGTGACTCCCCAAACTTGCGTGGGGAAGGGAATTGTTAATTAGTGACTCCCGAAATGCGCGTGGAATTGTTAATTAGTGACTCCCCAAACTTGCGTGGGGAAGGGAATTGTTAATTGGTGACTCCTGAAACGCGAGTGGAATTGTTAATTAGTGACACCCCAAACGCACGTGGGGAAGGGAATTGTTAATTAGTGACACCACCCCAAACGCACGTGGGGAAGGGAATTGTTAATTAGTGACACCACCCCAAACTCGCGTGGGGAAGGGAATTGTTAATTAGTGACACCACCCCAAACTCGCGTGGGGAAGGGAATTGTTAATTAGTGACACCCCAAACTCGCGTGGGGAAGGGAATTGTTAATTGGTGACTCCCAAAAGCGTGTGGAATCATTAATTAGTGACTCCCGAAATGCGCGTGGAGAAGGGAATTGTTAATTAGTGACTCCCGAAATGTGCGTGGAATTGTTAATCAATGACTCCATAAACTTGTGTGGAGACGGGAATTGTTAATTAGTGACTCCCCACTGGTTCCACCGGGTTCTGTCCCGGTTCTTTTCCCCCTTGCTGGGTTTCTCTGCTTTGGGGGTTTCTCCATTGGTTCCTGGTGGTTTTGCCTTTTCCCAGCTGTGCCCGTAGCCCTGAGCAAGGAGCAGCCATTCCAGAGGTTGGGAAAGTCCTCCAGGAGCAGAGTCCCACCTTGTCCCCAGCCTGGAGATCTGAGTGACACCTCCAGGGATCCTTGGACACCTCCAGAGATTCTGTGGAAACCTCCAGGCATTCCCTGGACATCTCCAGAGGTTCCTTGGATGCCTCCAGGGATCCTTGGACATCTCCAGGGGTTCCTTGAGCACCTCCAGTGATTCTTGGGCACCTCCAGGTGTTCCCTAGATACCCCCAGAGATTCCTTGGAAACCTCCAGGGATCCTTGGACATCTCCAGACATCCCCTGGACATTTCCAGGATTTCCTTGGACATCTCCAGGGTTTCCTTGGACACCTCTAGGCATTTCCTGGACATCTCCAGAGATTTCTTGGGCACCTCTGGCCATTTCCTGGACATCTCCAGAGATTTCTTGGGCACCTCCAGGGGTTCCTTGAGCACTTCCAGGGGTTCCTTGAGCAGGATTCCCTTGGACACTTCCAGGATTTCCTGGACACCTCCAGGGGTTCCCTGGACACTTCCAGGGGTTCCTTGGACACCTCCAGGGATGGTGACTCCAACCCCCTCGGGCAGCCTCTTCCAAAGCCTGACCCCTTTTTTTCCATGAAAAAATTCCTGGAATTTAGGCCGTGAGCCTCCGAGCGACGACAAAAATTCCCTTTTTTTCTCCCCTGGAACCTCCCGCAGCTCAGCCCGGAACAGGTGACTCCTCTCCCCAGACAACTTCTCCGGCATAAAACAAATCCATCCCTTGATCTTCCCTCCCTCCCCTGCGCGCTCCTCGCTCCGTTTGGCAGCGGGTCATCCACAAAGGCCGAGCTTCATCCCAGCCGCCCTCTTCCCTTCAGCTGCTCCCTCTCCCTGGGACTCTTTGAATTTACCTGCGAGCGTTTGAGGGGAATTTTTTTGAATCTCAGCATCTCCCGGCTTCAAAAGAATCCCTCTCCAGCAGGCTGGGAATGTTGGCAGGGCGATGCCCAGCGGGATTTTCGTGTCTGGCCGAGTTTTTTCCGTGTTGTCGCAGCTTCCTGAGCATCCCCGGCTCAGCAGGAGAGGGGGAGTGGATTTTTCCCAGCTTTTATTTTTTTTTAAATTCCCTCAGTCCTTGCAAATTGCCCGTAAAAAAAAAAAAAATCCAACTCCGGAGGAATCCCGGCGTCTTTTTCCATGAAATATTCAGGATGATGTTGGATTGGATGAGCGTTGAGTTATCACCGGAGCTGCGGGGGATGGGAGTAATTAACACTCAATTAAGCGCTTAAAAAATCACCCGAAAACCCCACAAATCGATCCCCAAAACCTCCGTGTTTGGTGAATTTTAATGTCAGAGCCAGAGGGGTTTTGGTGGTGCTGAATTTCCCGGGAAAACAGGGAAGGGATGAGGAGTTGGAGGCAGGGGGTGCCTGTAGGGATCCCCGAAATCCCCTAAATTTGGGATATGCACACTGGGGTGGGAGGACGGGAGTAAAAATCCCCTAAATTTGGGATTTAAGCACCTGGGATAAATGTACAGGTACCAACAATCCCCTAAATTTGGGATTTATGCACCCAAAATATATTTACAGGTACAAAATATCTCCTAAATTTGGGATTTAAGCACCTGGGATAAATGTACAGGTACCAACAATCCCCTAAATTTGGGATTTATGTGCCGGGGATAAATGTATAGGTACAAAATGTCCCCTAAATTCAGGATTTATGCATCTGGGATAAACGCACAGGTACAAAATATCTCCTAAATTTGGGATTTATGCACCTGGGATAAACGTACAGGTACAAAATATCCCCTAAATTTGGGATTTATGCACCTGGGATAAAAGTATAGGTACAAAACATCCCCTAAATGTGGGATTTATTCACCTGGGATTTATTTACAGGTACCGACAATCCCCTAAATTTGGGATTTATGCACCTGGGATAAACGTACAGGTACAAAACATCCCCTAAATTTGGGATATCTGCACCAGGTGTGTGCACAGGAATGCACAAAGTCCCTTAACTTTGGGATTTATGCACTTGGGATAAATGTACAGGTGCACAGAACCTCTTAAATTGGGGATTTTTGCACTGGGAATGCAGGTGTGGAATTAAAAAGCTCCTTAAATTCAGGATGTTGAAGTCCAGGTGCCCTGCAGGGATCCTTGGGAAGTGCCTGGATTTGGGAGCAGGGCTGGTCAAACCTCGGGATCTCGGGGCTGCTTTTCCTGGGATTTTTCCTCCAGCAATCCAAGAGGAGCAGTTTGGAAGCCCCTGTGTGTGAATCCAGCCCTTGGAGCAGGTTTGGGATAGGAGATCGGAGTGGATATCCAGAATTAATTGTTTTAATCCCTTTTCCACCCCTTTGGGGTTTTTTTTTTTGAGGGTGAGTAACTCTTAGGAAAATCCTCCTCCCCCATCCCTCATCCAGAGCCAGCCCAGCTCTTCCCAACTTTTCCAGGCCATCCCCACCTGCCTCCTCCAGCTGCCAGCAGCAACTTGGCGCTGATTCCTCCTCGTTCCCGCTAAGACGGACTTGGCTCCTTCTCCTTTCCCCATTTTTCATTTCTTCGGAGCCCTCACAAGCCAAAATCCGCCGCGCCGGGGCCGAGCCGCTTTTATTCCTGGCAGCAAATCCCACCCGGCACTTTCCAAAGGCGCCGTGTCCAACGGGAGGAGTGACATCTGGCTGGGATATTCCTGAAGGATTTCCCAGCTGCATCCTCATGGATTATGAAAGGAATAACATTTGCCTCCGAGGATGCTCCGGGCCGGGAGCGGAGCCCCAGGGAGTGGCGGTGACAAATTTTCCTGGCTGAACTCGTCGCGCTTCCTGCGGGGAATTGACGTCCCTTCGCCTCGGATTTGGGAAGAGAGGGGAAAAATGCTGTCAGAAAGTTTTATTCCTCTCCCGTGGAGAGGCTGGGGAAGGCGCAGGGTTTTTTTGGATTTCTGCCATTCCCACCCTGGAGCTGAGGTTTGGTGGCTTTCTTTCCAAAAAAAGGAAAAAAAAATCCTGGAAAAGCTTTTCTGGGCTTTGTGCAAGGCAAATTCCCTTCCAGGAGTTGAGGATCTACTCTGGGAATGGGAGAGAGATGGGAGCACCCAGAGCCTCCCATCCCACTCCCAAAAAACCCCAAAAATCCCCCAAAGTGAGGAGTTTTCCATGGGCTGAATCATAAGGAAGGAAAATAAACATGGAAATGACGCTCTCAGGATGGGGGAGTTTTATTTCCAGGAAGAAGAGGGAGAAAATTTCCTCCTTGCCTCACTCGCCACAGCAGAGCTGCAGAACCCCGGTCCCAATCATGGAGTAGCCCTTCAAACCCACCCCAATTCCACCCCTTCCCCAGGAGATTCCGGTTGTTTGTTGGGATCTGAGGATGAGCGCGGCCATTCCCAGGATCCTGTCTCCTCCTGGGAGCCCTTGGATTGAGGAGCCTGAACTGCCCTGGAATTTCCCAGCCCGCGTGGGGATGTTTGGAACAGGGCACTTTTATTCCATTTAAAAATTCCCGCTGGCTGCGGTGTCACTCCGGGATGGAAGCGGCGCTGAAATTCCGTTGTTTTCCCACTTTTCCTCCTCTCCAGATCCCGGCTGGCCGATTTCCACACCAACTGCCAGGCCACCTTCCAGTCGCTGACCAACTGCCCTGGGGACAACTTCCAGGCGTGCCTGGGCTCCTACGTGGGGCTCATCGGTGAGTGCCGCGGGTCGGGATCCGGGAATGGCTTTTCCCGCTGGGATTATATCCCCATTCCCTCCTCCCCGCCAGGCTTCGACATCACCCCCAACTACGTGGACGCCAGCACCACCAGCATCACCATCTCGCCCTGGTGCTCCTGCAAAGGCAGCGGGAACATGGAGGAGGAGTGCGAGAAATTCCTGCGGGATTTCACGGAAAACCCCTGTCTCCGTAAGGCGCTTCCCAGCCCCGCTCCTTTTGTTTTGTTTTCACACCAAGTATGAATATATGAGTATTATATATACATATATGAACTTTTTTTATTGATGAGAGCTCAGGAGCCTGGGGTACAGAAACCCAAATCAATCTCTGCCCTTACATTCGAGCTGGGTATATTTTATATCCTTCTCAATGACATAAATGTATTTATTATTAAACTGATATTGTTCTATTGATCCTATTGATTCCAAGCATAAATTTCTAAACCCTAAAACCAAACTTTCTTGCTGTGGTGACGTCGTTTCTCATGATTCCTTTGTGTTTACACAATAATTATATTGAATTCTATTTAACAATAATATTTACATGCAGAAGAGCATGAATTAACAAAGACAAAGCTGACTCCCCTCCCTTCCCAGCCCCAATCTTTCCAACCTCGCCCGAATCTGTTTTAAAATCTCATTATTTTAAAATCTCATTATTTTAAAAGCATTTTCCCCAAGCAACTGAATTTTAACCCTATATTATAATTTTCACCCCGTTTCATCATCCCCATCCTTCCTAAACCTCTCCTGCTCCCAGGAAACGCCATCCAAGCTTTTGGGAACGGGACCGACGTCAACCTGGCTCCCAAAAATCCCAATCCCGCCGTGACGGTGTTGCCCAAGACGGAGAAGAGCCCGGCACTGCCGGACGACGTCAACGACAGCAACACCGCCTACGACACCGGCGTCCTCAGCACCTGCACATCCCTGCAGGTGCGGCCCTGCCCAGTCCCCGCCACAAACTGGGAGCACTGGTGGGGCTGGGGACACCCCATGGGGTGGGAAAAATGTCCTGCTTGGAGTCATCCAGGGGCTGGAAGGATCCAGGGTCTGGAATGGGGAGGGAGGGATTTCCTGCCCGTTTTCTCCCCTTGCCTGCCAAGGTGATCCCTTGAGAGTGACTGCTCCTCGTTTGGGAGCTGGAATTCTGTGGTTTTTTGGGAAATCGGGAAATCCGTGTTGTCTTGCCAAGCATGGGCATGGGCATCCGTGTTTTGCTCCATGGGTGGAAAAGGAATAGGAGGGAAATGGGAATGGGAATGCTTGGGGTGTTCCAGGAATTCAGGGAAATGGGATTGGGAATGGCTGGGGTGTTCCAGGAATTCAGGGATATGGGATTGGGAATGGCTGGGGCTATCCCAGGAATTCAGGGATATGGGATTGGGAATGGCTTGGGGTGTTCCAGGAATTCAGGGAAATGGGATTGGGAATGGCTGGGAGTGTCCCAGGAATTCAGGGAAATGGGATTGGGAACGGCTGGGGGTGTTCCAGGATTGGGAATGGCTGGGACTGCCACAGGAATGCAGAGGTGCAGGGTGGGGATTGGTGGGGTGTCCCAAGATTCCCAGCAGGATTCCCGGCAGAATTCCCAGCAGGATCCCAGTGGGATTAGGCAGGATCCACTATAGCCCCTGAGCTGCCCATGGAGGCGGGCTGAGCCTTTCCCAAATCTCCCGGTGCTCCATCACCCATTCTGAGCTGATTCCCACAGGGAAATTCGGGACCCCCAAAGCTCCCAGCTCCAGGGGCACATTCCCACCCTAACCATTCCCAATTTCTCCCTCAGGATCAAGGCCTGAAGCCCAACAAATCCAAGGAGCAGAGCCTGTGCTACTCCGAGGTACTTGGGGGATCTGGGGGCTGGGAATTTCATCCCAAACATCTCAGGAATGACATCCCGCGGGTGTTTTCCAACTTTAGGATGCTTTTCCCTAAAATCCCATCCCTCCTTCCCAGGCCCAGCTGACCACGGATGTGATGCCAGACCAGAAAACGTTCACGGATCCCAAGGCGGGAAGCAGCCGGCACCGGGAGATCCGGATGCTGCTCCTGGTTCCCATCCTGATCCCGGCGCTGGGGCTATGAGGGGCGGGCAGGAGCCGGTGGGACGGGGACGCTCGGATCAGTGCCACCAGTGCCACCAGTGCCACCAGCGCCCGCCGGCGCCGCGCTTGCGCCGGAGACTGGAACGCTCCCAAATCCCGGGAATGCCGAGCTCTGGAGAGGCAGGAGGACCCTTCACCACGCTGGGAAACTTTGGTGGTTTCTTCCTATTTTTCATTTTTTCCCCCCGTTTTTTTTTTGGTTTTTTGGTCTTTTCCGGGTTGGTTTTCCGGAGTGGCTCCTGGGAAAAATCCCTGGAATGGGAGCCCGGAGCTGCCAGCGGTGTTGGGGAGGGGAAAAAAGAGTCGGAGAAAAGCTTTGGGAAAGGTGAATTTCAGGATTTTTGCACTGGGGTGGCCACAGGGACAACGAGGACTCCGCGTGGGAACATCCCGGAGGATGGAGGCGCCTGGAGGGGACTCCCGGAGCTCTTCCCGTTGGTTTTTTGGGGGATTTTGGTTGGGATTTTTCCTCGGAGAGTTTCCGAATGGAAGAGAAAAGAAACTGGTGTGAAACGTGTGAGGTTGTGCTGATGTTTTCAATCATTCCAGGGGGAGAGGTTCCATTTCCCTGATTTTATTTTTTTTTTGGATTTGGAATTTGGGTTGGGAGCAGATTTTGACCCAGCCAGGGTCGGAATTCCCTATTTTCCCTCTCCACTTTATTTCCTATATACATATAACACATGGATATTCCCATATACATAATCCTACCCATCCTGTGGCTTTTTAATTCCCATTTTCCCCTTTATTTTCCTTCTTTTTTTTTTCTTTTATTTTTTTTTTTAATCCCTATGATTCCCACAACAACTTCCAAATGTATTCTTGGAAAATTTATTTTTTTTAACGATGTCTATAGTGGAAAAAAACAAAAAACAACAACAAAACCAAAATAAACCAAGGAGAACAAACCAAGGAATGAAACAGCCCCAAAATCCAAGATTCCATAAAAATCCTGATATCCGGTGGGGGGGAAAAAACGGGAACCCTTCAGCTGCAGGAATTCCAAGATTTGGGTTGGAATTCAACAATTCCTGGGTTTTTTTCCTGCAGGAGGCAACAAAGAGGGAAACATTCCCAAGGAGCTGCCACATTCCCATTTTTTGGTGGTATTTTGGGAATTTTGAAGTGCAAGAATTTCAAGGTTCCAAACCTTGATGGGGTTTGGAATTTTTTTCTCCCAAGGCAACCTGGCGGGGCTGGAAATGTTGGGATTTGGGAGGGAAGAATGAGGGGCTGGAATTTTTTTATTTATTTGGGAGCAGGGTCTTCCTCCAATAATTCTTCCAGGAATGGCGATTCCAGCACTGGGAATGGGGATTTGCTCCAGGATTCCTTCCAGGAATGGTGATTCCAGGATTCCCTTTGGGAATGGCAGTTCCAGCACTGGGAATGGGGTCTTGATCCGGGATTCCCTTTGGGAATGGCAATTCCAGCACTGGGAATGGGGCCTTGATCCAGGATTCCCTCTGGGAATGGTGATTCCAGCACTGGGAATGAGTTTTGCTCAAATATTTTCTCCAGGAATGGCAATTCCAATATTCCCTCCAGGAATGGTGATTCCAGCACTGGGAATGGGTTTTGCTCAAATATTCCCTCCAGGAATGGCAGTTCCAGCACTGGGAATGGGGTCTTGATCCAGGATTCCCTCTGGGAATGGTAATTCGAGCACTGGGCATGGGTTGTGCTCAAATATTCCCTCTAGGAACGGCAATTCCAGGATTCTCTCTGGGAATGGCGATTCCAGCACTGGGAATGGGGCCTTGATCCAGAATTCCCTCCAGGAATGATGATTCCAGGGTTTCTTTTGAGAATGGTGATTCCAACATTGGGAAAGGGGCCTTGATCCAGGATTCCCTCTGGGAATGGCGATTCCAGCACTGGGAATGAGTTTTGCTCAAATATTCCCTCCAGGAATGGCCATTCCAATATTCCCTCCAGGAATGGCGATTCCAGCACTGGGAATGGGGCCTTGATCCAGGATTCCCTCTGGGAATGGCGATTCCAGCACTGGGAATGAGTTTTGCTCAAATATTCCCTCCAGGAATGGCCATTCCAATATTCCCTCCGGGAATGGCAATTCCAACACCACTCTGCGCCATTCCCATCCCCTCTCCGCTCAGATTCCCAAAATCTCCCCATTCCCACCCAAACCCCAGCCCTGGCTGCTTCCCCCACCGCATTCCCAGCGCGTTAATTACAGGAGAGGAGAATTCCCGCGGTTTGTGTGGAAGTGGAAAATGCTGGGATGCAAAACCCCGGTTGCCGGGATGGATAATTAACTCCAGAGATAATTCCCTCTTCATTTGGACTCAATTACTTTCCCGATAGGAGAAAGTGCTGAAAACACAAATTTTTTTTCTTTTTTTTTTCGGGACGTGGCATGAAATAATAATGGAAAAAAATCCACTCAAGCTTTTCCCGGGAGAGCTTTTCCTTCCTGGGATGAAGGAGAGGATAAATCCCTGTTAATGCTCCAGAATTCCAGCCTGTCCTTGGAATGTTGGGTTTGGGGGAAAAAACGTTCTGGGTTTTTTTTTTTAGGATGGATCAGCTGGGAATGTCATGGAGTTTGCTCCATGGAGGAACTGCTGGGAAATGAGTATTTTTCAGGATAATTTGGAATTTTGGAGGAGTTCAGAGGAATTTTTTTGTGTCCCTTTTGGTGCCTCTTCCCACCCTGCACCAAAACTCCCGCAAATCCCTCAAATCCTCGAATTCCATGAGGAATTCTCCCTATTTCCCGGCTGGAATCTCCCATTCCCAAGGGAATAAAAAGTCATTTAACCTCTTCGGAGAGCAAAGCATTTCCTGGAATATTCCACAGGAATTCCCAAACTTTTCCCTCCTGGCCATGCCTGGATTTCCAGGAGCAGCCAGGAACACTCAGAGGTGACAGAGTTGGAATTTTGGCTCCTGAAGGAATTTTTGCCTCCTTAAGGAATTTTTTACCTCTCCTGGTGTTTTTATTCCTTCTTTCTTTGCTTGGGGCTGCAAATCCCAGCTGGGTCTTTCCAAAGGAAATATTCCAGGAGGGGTTTTTTTTTGCATCCAGGTTTTTGGAGCAGTTAAAGAGTCCCCGTGCTCCTCGGAGGAAATGCCAAGCAGTGGGAGCAGGGAGGAAAAAATAGACAGGAAAGGGTTTTAGGGAGGGTTTTAAAAATAGCGGATCTTCGGAGGAGAAATCCAGGAAGACGTCAGGAGGGAGCCTCAAACCGGGGGGGAAAAAATTTTCTGGAAAATTTGGATTAATTCAGTGCTGGATTGGGGGAGCTTGATGTTTTGGGTTTTTTTCCGGCAGCTCCAAGTCCTGAAAATCCAAGGAAAAGGAGTGAAAATGTGGGAGAGGGAGGGGAGGATTTGCAGCTCTTTGGGATTGGAGGGGGAACGTGGCTGGGTTTTCATCCAGGGGATCCAGGAGAGCTGGAAAAGGGATGGAGGGACAGGGAATGGTTTCCCACCGGGAAAGGGGAGATTGGGGTGGGGTTTTGGGAAGGAATTCCTGGCTGGGATGGAATTCCCAGATTTGCTGTGGCTGCCCCTGGATCCCTGAGAGTGCCCAAGGCCAGGCTGGGATAACCTGGGACAGTGGGAAGTGTGGGAGCCATGGTGGGACTGGGGGAATGTTTGGTCCCAAACCATTCCGAGATTCCACGTGGAGATTAAGATGAGATTTTGGGAAGGAATTCCTGGGCTGGAATTCCCAGATTTGCTGTGGCTGCCCCTGGATCCCTGGCAGTGCCCAAGGCTGTGCTGGGATATTCTGGGATGGCGGGAATTGTTGGAGCTGGAACTGGTGATCCCCCAAGTCCCTCCCAACCCAAACCATTCCAAGATCCCACGATCTTCTCTCCCAAGAAACTTTACAGGACAGATCAACCCTTCCGGTGGAGGAGGTTTAAATCCCAGTAAATCCCAGTAAAACAGAGGCTGGAGGAAAAAAAGCCAGGAAGAACGAGAACCACGGAAGATTTCCCATTTAACCTTCAGCCTCGGGAAGAAACCCACGAGGAGGAGGAGGAGGAAAAGCTCCCGGGATTCACCCGGGATGGAATGAAGCAAATCCTGGGATGTGCCGGTGGGAATTCCCCGCCAGCTGCGACGCTGCCCCGGCGTGGGAGTGGGGCCACAGCCGGCAGCCTTTTCCAGGAGAGGAATTCACAGGAACCGGGAACGCTCTGGGCTGGGAGAGACCTTGAAACTCCTCTCATCCCACCCCTGCCAGGGCCAGGGACGCCTCCCACGAGCCCGAGGTGCTGCCTCCTGATTCCGTGGATTTGGGAGCCTTTGAAAGGGCTGGAAAATCGGCAAAAGCTCTCCCAAAGGACTGGAGAACTGGGAAAAGCTCTCTCAAAGGGAAAAGCTTTCTCAAAGGGCTGGAAAACTGGGAAAAGCTCTCTCAAAGAGATGGAAAACTGGGAAAAGCTCTCCCAAAGAGAAAAGCTCTCCCAAAGAGTTGGAAAACCGGGAAAAGCTCTCCCAAAGGGATGGAAAACTGGGAAAAGCTCTCCCAAAGAGAAAAGCTCTCCCAAAGGGCTGGAAAAGAGGGAAAAGCCTCTCTCAAAGGGCTGGAAAACCAAGAAAGGCTGGAAAACCAGGAAAAGCTCTCCCAAACGGATGGAAAACTGGGAAAAGCTCTCCCAAAGAGAAAAGCTCTCCCAAAGGACTGGAAAACTGGGAAAAGCTTCTCCCAAAGGGCTGGAAAACCGGGAAAGGCTGGAAAACCAGGAAAAGCTCTCCCAAAGGACTGGAAAACCAGGAAAAGCTCTCCCAATGGGTTAGAATTCAGGGAAAAGCTTCTCCCAAGCCTCTGCACCGGGAGGTTTTTCTGTTGTGGCCGGGGCAAGGCCCACGTGGAGCCTTTTCCGCGGCCTCCTGAATGATCCTGGAATTTTTTGGGAATTATCCCTGCCTCCCTCTCCAGCGCCGCAGCTTTGCATCCCTTAATTAGGCTCGGTGGGGGAAACGAATCCCAGCTCCGATTCCCTGTCTGAATTTTCATTACGGAGGCAGCAGCAGCAGCCGGGATGTCAAGGAGGATTAAAAGGCGGGAGCTGGGAAGTCACAGGTGGCTCCAGCACGGATTCCAACCCATGGAAAAACTGATGGAATCAAACCCAAATTGTCCCAATTTCCTCGGGGCAGAGTAGAAAATTCCTTCCCAGCGCTCCCAGAGAGGGAATTCCGCCCCAGGCTGGAGCTGAACTGGTCACTGGTGTCCTGCTCCCTGTTTTTCTCGGGGATGATGAATGGGGTTGGATTGCCCCACAGCTCCAGGAATTCTCCCGGCTCCATTCCCAGAGCTCAAGGCATAAAGGCGGCATTTTCCGCAGGATCCCGCAGCCCTGGGATGATCCCCAAGGAGGAACAAGGGCTGCGCTGTCTCCTTGAACCCCGCGGCCCCCCGGGCTCCTCTGGGTGACCTCACGCGGTCACTCCTGGAGAAAATCAAGAGGATGGGAAGCGGGAAGAGGAGGGGAGGAAAACCTTGGAATTTCCCCCATCCTGGATCTGCTCCCAACCAGGGCCGGGAGCACCAACCACAACCCGGAGAGTTTGGGGATCAAACCAGCGCTCATCGGGATTTGGGATTCCAGCCCCATTCCCGGCAGTGCGGAGGTGTCCCGAATTCCCAAATAATTCCCAAATAATAATTCCCGAATAATTCCCGGTGTCCTGGGGAGGCAGCGCTGGGCCGGGGTTTAATTAAGCGCTGAACATGACGCCGGTTTTAATTCCGTGCGTTTGGAGCTGCCCACACACCCCCGGTTGCCACGGCAACGTTAATTTGTTTTGGAGCCTCCGCTCGGGCGGATTTGGGAAATTTTTTTTTTATTCTGTTTGTTTGTTCATCTCCTTTTCCTTCCCCCTCTTTTTCCTTCCCTCTCTCCCTCTTCCATTCTTCCATTCCCTCTCTCCCGACTTTTTCACCCCCTCCCTTGTTCTCGCTGTCCCTCGGATTCCCTGAATTTAAAAAGAACCGAAAATTCCTTGCGTGGAATAAAAAATTTCCTCCTTCAAACCCCTGGCTTGGCCATCCCCATCCCGCAACCTCGGATTTCCAGGGATTTATCCCAAATTATCCCAGCTGCTTTCCCAAATCACGCTCCTGCTCCCAAAACGTGAGGAGATCCATGGTTTCCCTTTCCCACACCCTGTCCCGGGTTGGAAACCGGGAATAAATCTCTTGGAAGGCCTGGCTGTGGTGCTGGGATTCCTTGGAATGTTTGAAATGGTTTTTTGGGATTTCTTGGAATGTTCAAAAGGGATTTTTGGGATTTCTTGGAGTGTTTGGAAGGGATTTTTGAGATTCCTTGGAGTGTTTGAAAGGGATTTTTGGGATCCCTTGGAATGTTCAAAAGGGATTTTCATGATTCCTTGGAAGGCTTAAAAGGGATTTTCGGGGTTCCCTGGAATGTTTGAAAGGGATTTTTGGGGTTCCCTGGAACGTTTGAGAAGGATTTTTGGAGTTCCTTGGAGTGTTCGAAAGGGATTTTTGGGGTCCCTTGGAATATTCAAAAGGGATTTTTGGGGTTCCTTGGAGTGTTTGAAAGGGATTTTCGGGATTCCTTGGAGTGTTTGAAAGGGATTTTCGGGATTCCTTGGAGTGTTTGAAAGGGATTTTCATGATTCCTTGGAATGTTTAAGAGGGATTTTCCATCTGCTGAACCAGTGAAGGAGAGGAATAAAGGGAAAGAACCAAGGTAAGAGTTTGGCTTCTCCTTGGAAAGGCTCCCCAGCATTCCAAGGGATCTCTGGGGCACGGAGGGTGGGAAAAAGAGGCGGATGAAACCTGGATTGCGGGAATGAGGTTGGGACAGTGATGGGACAAACAGGGACGAGAGATCTCTGGAGTCCAGGCTGGTTTGGAGCTGCAGTTCATTGCACAGGGCAATAAAAGGGCCCTGCCACGAGCTGCCAGCACAGCTCAGAGCAGAGAGAGAGAGAGGAGGAAGAGGAGAAAGGAGAGAGAGAAGAAGAACAGGACAAAGTTCCCGTTCCAATCCATTAAATCTTCTACACTAAATATTCTGATTGACACCAACCAATCCAGCACAAGATACAAATCCTACAGCATTTACACACAGCCCATAAGAATCATTCCATTCCCATCCTGTGTTACATTTTAAACCCTAAAAACGAGTCTTGGGACCCTTCCTGCCCAGCCAGCAGGGTCTGCTCTGACCCTTGGGCTCTTGGTAAGGAGAAGGGCATAGTTTAATCAATTAATTTAATTGTTTAATCAATTAATTTAATTGTTTAACCTTCAGCTGGACATACCATTGTTTTCCAGTTGCTCAGTAACTAAAGCTCGGCATCTCAGACATCAAAACTTGCCTTCAATTCTATTTAATTTATAGATTTCATCTTCTCTAAAAACAGGCAGTCATATTGATAAGGGTTTCCTGTTTCATCTTCCCCAGCACTGGATCCAGCGGGAATGGGATGTGATGGAAGCAGGATGGAGCATCCCGGGATGCAGCGGGGTGGATCCGGTGGGACAACGCCCCTGGGAGCCGCGGCTTTACGGCTCCTTGTAAACCCTCCCCTCCATCCCTGTCCATTTGGAATTCCCTGGGAAGAACTTCCGCTCAATTTCCGGAGCTCCTCGCGAGCAAGGCCCATAAATATTCCGTGTGCCTGGAATTGGCACCGACTCTATGGGGCTTTTCCAGGGTTTGCCTTTGCCTGAGCGTTTATTCCCCCAATCCGCCATTTCCATAAAATCCAATGGATCAATCCAAGGATTTCCTTGGGAGTGATGGCAAAGCAGCATTTGGAGCAGCTTCTCCTCTAATTAAGGTAATTAAGAGGAGGAGCTTCCAGAGTCTTCCATGCCTTATCCTGGGAGGAGCTAGGTTAGGATCCAATTCCTGTTTTAGGATCCATTTCCTGGATCAGGATCCAATTCCTGTTTTAGGATCCAATTTCTGTTTTAGGACCCAATTTCTGTTTTAGGATCCACTTCCCAGATCAGAATCCAATTCTTGGATGAGAATCCAATTCCAGTTTTAGGATCCAATTCCCATTTTAGGATCCAATCCCCATTTTAGGATCCATTTCCCAGATCAGGATCCAATTCTTGGATCAGAATCCAATTCCTGTTTTAGAATCCAATTCCCGGGTTAGGATCCATTTCCCAGATCAAGATCCAATTCCCATTTTAAGATCCAATTCCTGGTTTAGGATCCATCCCAGAACGGATTCCCAGCCCGGGTTATTGGAGGTTTTCCTATTAAAAAGGCGTTGGAACACCGGAATTTTTGCTTCCCACTCCTGGCTGGAGCAGGATTGAGCCTGGAATTCTGTCCTGCCCTACTTTGGGATTTAAAAAAGGATTCATGGATATTGCAGGGAAGAGGGAAAACCAGGAATTTCTGTCCTTCCAGTGGGAGCCAGGTGTGGCTTTTCTCCTCTCCCATGGAAAATTCCCATTTTTTTGACCTCCTCCCCATATTTTAAACCAACACTCGCCGTCACCTCCCAGAAATCCGTGGATTTACCCAGGCCGTGTTTTCCTGTGGATTAATGATTCCAACACGGAATTTCTTGTTCCATAATGGATAAATTCCCTGTTCGGGGAGTGCCAGCCGTTATTAATTAAGCCCAGCCCAAGGATTTGTTTGCTTTGATGTCTAAAGCTGCAGCTTTTCTTTTTTTTTTTGCCTCCCTGCTTGTTAAACTTAATCAAAAGCAATCAAAACCGCTTCCCTAAATTAGAGCAAATTAATTCCCAACAAAAGGAGAAAGTCTCCGGTAGCACAAATGGAAAAGGAATTAAAAATAATCAGAGATGGGAGTCGGGGTAATCTAAATTTAAATATCAGATTTGGCTCCTGGGCTGCACTTTGCAGGGGTGGGGCAGGGTTAGGACAGGTTCAAATGCTGAGTTTGGTGCTGGGTTTAATTCTGGATGGGTTAGGAAAGGTTTAAATGCTGGGTTTGCTTCTGGATTTAATTCTGGATGGGTTAGGAAAGGTTTAAATGCTGGATTTGGTTATTGGGGGTTATTTTGGATGGATTAGGACAGGTTCAAATGCCAAGTTTGGTGCTGGGTTTAATTCTGGATGGTTTAATGCTGGGTTTGGTTATTGGGGTTTATTTTGGATGGATTGGGACTGTTTTAATTGCTGGGTTTGGTGCTGGATTAATTCTGGATGGGATAGGAAAGGTTTAAATGCTGGGTTTGGTTATTGGGGTTTATTTTGGATGGATTGGGACTGTTTTATTTGCTGAGTTTGGGGCTGGGTTTAATTCTGGATGGGATAGGTTCAAATGCTGGGTTTGGTGCTGGATTAATTCTGGATGGGATAGGAAAGGTTTAATTCTGGGTTTGGTTATTGGGGTCTATTTTGGGTGGGTTAGGACAGGTTGAAGTCCTGGATTTGGTTATTGGGGTTTATTTTGGGTGGGTTAGGACAGGTTGAAGTGCTGGGTTCGGTGACATCCCAGAGCAGAGCCTGGAGGCCGGAGCTCCCGGACCCGAGTGAATTCCAGAGGCTCCCATGTACATATTTATCCCTGTTTATCCTTGATCCTCCCTGGCACCACCTGCTGCCGTGTGGGGAAAGCTGGGAAATCACAGCTGCCCACGGGCTCCCAAATCCGGGAATGGGAGCAGGAACGGTGCCCAGGAGTCGTTTCCTGTGCCTGGAAAAACGGGATTCGGAGAGGGGATGTGGGGCTGGGCCAGATGCTCAGGGAGAATCATGGAATTGTGGAATTCCAGAGTGGTTTGGGTGGGAAGGGACCATAAATCCCATCCTCTTCCAGCCAGGGCACATCCCACTATCCCAGGTTGATCCAACCTGGCCTGGAACACTCCCAGGGATCCAGGGGCAGCCACAGCAAATCTGGGAATTCCCCAGTCCCCCTCTCCCTGCCTTTCACCCCAATTCCCTCCTCCCCTATGTGATCCCACCCTGCTCCCTCTGGAATCCTGGAATGGTTGGGCTTGGAAGGGATTTTAAATCTCATTTTGTTCCCACCGTACCATCAGGGACACTTTGGCTATCCCAGGTTATCCCAGCCTGGCCTTGGGCACTGCCAGGGATCCAGGGGCAGCCACAGCAAATCTGGGAATTCCATCCCAGACCCTCCCAGCCAGGAATTCCTTCCCACTATCCATTTAAATCTCCCCTTTCCCAGTTTGAAGCCATTCCCTGTGTCCTGTCCCTCCATCTCTTGTCCCCAGTCCCTCTCCAGCTCTCCTGGAGCCCCTTTAGGTCCTGGAAGGGCCTCTGAGCTCTCCTTGGATCCTTCCCTTCTCCAACAACTCCAAGTTTTTGCTCATCCCAAGACTCTGTTGGATTTCTGGGTCCAACCGAACTTCTCATCCCCCAGCATCCCAAATTCCTTGTCCAAGCTGTTCCTTGGGCTTGGAGCCACCTGGGATGGTGGGAGGTGCCCCTGCCCATGGGACTGGGTGGGATTTTAGGTCCTTTCCAACCCAAACCATTCCAAGATCCCACTGTCACACAGAATCGTGAATTCCTGCTCCAAGGCCAAGCTCGGGGAGATTCTGCTTGACGGGAAAACGAATCCCCAAAACTGAGGAAAAAGCATTTAATGGGAGCCTGACCCAAATTTTCCCAGTTGTTCCATCAACCCCCAGCGAGGAAACATCCCAAATCCATCGGAATTCCCCTCTCCAAGCCACGCCAGGATGCGGAGCCGCGCCCCAACTGTTGGAACCCCCTCCTAGCGGGTCTTCCCAGTGCCAGACACTCCGGATAATCCGTTCAGGCACCGCGGGAATTGGCTGCCACCAAGGGCCGTCCCCGGTGTCACCCGCGCTCAGCATCAGCACCGGCTCTCCTCGTTAGCGCCGACGCCGAGCGCGTCCCGCTGTTTTCCCATCTCCGGGAGAGGGGAAGAAACCCTTCCTGACAGCTTGGATAACCTTTCCCTGCTCCCTTTCTCACTCGGGAAGCGCTGACGTTCCCGGCTCGGGGCAGCTGCGAAGAGCAGAGGGCGGGGAAGGAGGGGGGTGGGAAGTGTGGGGTTGTGCCGGCTAAAAATACGGCGAGTCTGGCACGTTCTGCCTTTTCCTTGGAATTCAAACTCCCTCCTGTGCTGCTCCACGGGTGGCCCTAATTAGGGGTGTCAGAGCGTGAACAGATTTTTTGGGGTGTGGGGATTTTTTTTATTCCCCTTTTCCCACTGCGGGTTTTTTTATAGGGTGGGGGTGGGTTTAGCAGCAAATCGCGCTCGGAATGAGGGGAACGGCTCCCCACTGCCACAGGGCAGGGATAGATGGGATTTGGGGAGATTCCCAGAGAAAATTCCACATCCTTGGAAGAGTCCCAGGCCAGGTTGGAATCACCTGGGATAACCTAGGGTGGCACAGTGGAACAGGATGGGATTTAAAATCCATTCCCACCCAAACCATTCCAGAATTTCATTCCTGGCACCTTTCCCTGCTCCAACAATCCACCAGCAGGAGAGCCAGGAGCCTTTGTGTCCCCTCCTGGTGCCCATGACGTCCTTGCTGGAGGAAAAGCCCCCAAACAAAGCCAGGACTCGTCAGTTAATTGCGTTTTAACAGCAAAACAATTCCGTGAGTCAAAGCCATTGGTTGACTCAATCCCGTCCTTCTGCGGGGGCTGAGGATTCGGGGCTTGTTTATTCCCAATAAATTCCTGCTGCTCCTGCCAGGGGATGCGGGGAGAATGGGAGGCCCACAAAAGCTGCTTGGACCCCCAAGGTTTGGGGTGGATTTGGGGTTTTGGGGCTGTTCGGGGAAGAACTCAACAACTGCAGCATTCCCGTTCCCCAAATCCGTGTCCTCGATCCTTTTCCCATAGCCTTGGGATGGATCCAGCTCTGGGGTCCTCCCATGACCTCCCTTATCCCAGATCAGCCGGTGGGAGGCGAGACCCTTCTGGAAGTGCCTCTTTTCCCCCTTTTTCCCCCCGTTCTGACTCGGGTGACTCACGCAGCTCCTCCAGAGAAATCTTTTCCTCGGGGGAGCCACAAAATCCGCGGCGCTTGAGGAACAGCGGAGCTCGGAACCGCGGCGGTGTTGGCAAACGCCAGCCTGCAAATCTGGCCCATGATTTTTTTTTTCAATTAAGCTTTTCTTTTCAGGCCTTTTTTCTCTCTCTTTTTTTTTTTTTAATGTTTTGTGGTGGTTTTTTTTTTCTTCCTCTCTGAGAGGCGAATTAATTGATATTTGCTCAGTGTGTCAAAATAGCTGCGGTGCGTTGGAGTGCGGCGCTCGGATCGGGAAGGGAAGGGAAGGGAGGGTGACTCAGTGGGAAGGGAATTAAAAGCAGCAGCTCCTGCTCAAGGCCAGGCTCGGTTCTGCTCCGAGGAACGGGAGGGGAGCACGTGGATTGCAGGGAAGCTGCTCCCAGGAAAGCGGCCCCGAGCGGCTTTGGGGGGATTCACCTCGTTTTCCCTCTGCCCAGGGTTTCATGGAAAAGTTGGAGTGCGGGGTTAGGGTGTGGGGTGGAATTCCCAAAGAAGCTGTGGCTGCTCCATCCCTGGAAGTGTCCAGGGCCGGGTTGGAGCACCCTGGGATGGTGGGAGGTGTCGGGGTTGGAAGTGGATGGGATTGAAGCTCCTTCAACCCAAACCATTCCAGGGATTTGTTTTCCCATCCCTCAGCAGGAACAGCCCTGGACACTGGGAATCTGCTGGCCAGGAGGGCCTGGAGTGCCAGGACACAGGGAACAGGGATAGATGGGATTTTGGGAAGGAACTCCTGGCTGGGAGGGTGGGGAGGGGCTGGGCTGAAATTCCCAGAGCAGCTGTGGCTGCCCCTGGATCCCTGGAAGTGTCCAAGGCCAGGCTGGAGCACCCTGGGATAGTGGGAAGTGTTGGGATTGGAACTGGATGGGATTTATGGTCCCTCCCAACCCACAGCATTCCATGATTCCCTGATCTTCATCTTCCATGGAGCTGGATTTGGGAATGCCATGGATCCATTGGCATGGTTGGATCAACACATCCCTGGATTTGTTTGCTCTGTTCCTCAGGGGGTGAGACCCCAGTGAAGCCTCTCAGAAACTTTAATTCTATAAAAGATATTAATTAAGAATCTATTAATTACACAATTTCAGCTCACCTGGGGCACCCCTGGCCCCACCTGGCAGCAGGAAAATCCCTGGATGTGTTAAATTCCAGCATTCCCAGCTCCCAGTGCAGAAAACCAGAATCCCCAGTTCCGGAGGTTCCGACTTTCCCAGTTAAATCCCATTTTTAATTTTTTTCCGTGCCCTCCCTCCTCCCGCTCTGCTCCCATTTATCTCCCCTCATTTGTCACCTTGATCCATTCCCCGTCTCCCACCGGGGCCGTGGAGTTGAGCGCGGGATTAGGGGGAGTTTAATTGGATCGCCCTCCCACCATCAGCTCCAATAAAACTTTATGGAGAGATAAAAATCTCCCAGCGTTTTTCCGGAATAAAAAAGGGGCCGGGGAGGGGATGGCTTTTTTTTCCACCTCCCATTTCATTCTTTATATAATTTTTTTTTTTCCGGTTAAATTCCCTGCCAAGCCGCGTTCGAGGCTGATTAACCAGGGAAGGGAGGATTTCTGGGAGCTGCGTTATCCCATTTTTCCGTGTGTAAGCATTCGCCGGCTGCTGCTCTCGCCCTCTCGCCGTGATTCCCCCTGACAGGAAGATGAATTGGGCTCCGGCCGGGGAGAAAATAACATTTATTTCACATGGAAAAAGTGCTGAGCCGCGGGAGAAGCGGGAGCAGGGAGGTCAGGACGAGCGAGCGGGGATGGGAAGGGAGGGATGAGCCTGGATTTGGGATCCTTGGATGTAGAACCCTCGGTTATCCCGGTTTAGGGGCTCAGGTTTAACATTCCAGGCACTGGGAATGTGTTATCCCAATTTAGTGGAACATTCGTGATGATCTCCAGGCACTGGGAATGTGTTATCCTGGTTTAGTGGAACATTCCTGGTGATCTCCAGGCACTGGGAATGTGTTATCCTGGTTTAGTGGAACATTCCTGGTGATCTCCAGGCACTGGGAATGTGTTATCCCGGTTTAGTGGAACATTCCTGGTGATCTCCAGGCATGGGGAATGTGATATCCCGGTTTAGTGGAACATCCCTGGTGATCTCCAGGCACTGGGAATGCGTTATCCCGGTTTATTGGAACATTCCTGATGATCTCCAGGCACTGGGAATGTATTATCCCAGTTAAATGGAACATTCCTGGTGATTTCCAGGCACCGGGAATGTATTTCCAGCCTGGAATTTCCATGGGAATGCACAGTGGGGTTTTTTGGGGGGCCTGTGGCCCTTCTAGGCTCTCCCATTTTGAATTTCCATCCCATGGATCCCACCGCATGGATCCCATCCCATGGATCCCATCCCGTTGTTCCCATCCCGTTGTTCCCATCGCATCCCATCCCATGGATCCCGTTCCATCCTATGGATCCCATGTCATGGATCCCATCCCATCCCGTTGTTCCCATCCCATTTTCCCAGCCCATCCGACTCTCCTTATCCCGCTCCTTTTCCTCCTGGAGATACCAGGGATGACTGGGGCCTTCCAGAGGGATCCAGGATGGATGGGATCTGATTGAGAAAATCTGGGAATGATCCCAATTCCCTCACCCTCCACCACAGAGCCCCAAATCTTCCCTGCTGGGGGCTCTCCCAGCCCAAAGCAAAATTCCCAGGAAAAACGGGAAGCGCCACCGCTCCAGAGGAACGCGAGGAGCTGCTGGATCTGGCTGAGCATTCCAGGAAAATCCCATGAAAATCTGGGAAAATCCACCTTTTCCTTGCTGGTTTTGCTCCTCTCCCTTACCCTGGGAGCTGTTCCCGGCAGGAAAAAAAAATCCAAGCTGATCATTAGGGTGGGAATTGTTCCCGTTCCTGTCAAAAATAATCCCGGTTGGGGTTTTTTTTTTTCCTGCTGCTTTTGAGTCTTTTGGGTTCTCGGCCCAACTTTTTCTTCTCCCGAAGTGACATTTGGTGGGGGGAAAGTGGGGGAAGTGTGAAAGGAGGAGGCGGAACAAAGGAAGGGCAAGAAAATATGGAAAATTGGGGGTGGCTGGCGGGGGAGGAGAGAGGGGAGAGTTTGAGGCTCTTGAGGACTGAAATTCCCATCCCAAACACCCCAAAAAACAGGGAAAAGCTGCAGGGAAAGGGCTCGACCCTGCAAAGAGGGAATTCTGCTGGGAATTGAGGGGTGAGGAATGGGGCTGGAGCATCCAGAGGGGGAGTTTGGGGTTGGAGAATCTCCTGGAGCTGGGAATGTTGGATTTGGAGCACATTTGGAGCCAGGAATGTTGGGTTTGGAGCATCCTTGGAACTGGGAATGTCGGGGTTGGAGCTTCCAAAGGGGGAGTTTGGGATTGGAGAATCCTCTGGAGCTGGGAATGTTGGATTTGGAGCATCTTTGGAGACAGGAATGTTGAGTTTGGAGCATCCTTGGAACTGGGATGTTGGGGTTGGAGCATCCAAATGGGGAAGTCAGGATTGGAGCATCTCTTGGAGCTGGGAATGTTGGGGTTGGAGAATCTTTGGAGCCAGGAATACTGGGGTTGGGGCATCCCTGGCAGCTGGGAATGTTGGACTTGGAGCATCCCTGGGAGCCAGGAATTTTGGGGTTAGAGCATCCAAAGAGGGAGTTTGGGGTTGGAGAATCCCTGGGAGCCAGGAATGTCGGGGTTGGAGCATCAAAAGGGGGAAATCAGGATTGGAGCATCCCTGGAAGCTGGGAATGTCGGGTTTGGAGCATCCCTCAGGGCACTTTTCCTGTGTTTTTCCCTTCCCTTCCCAAGTTCCCGTGCCTGTCCCAGCCCACCCTGGAATTCCTTTCCCTCCAAACCCCTTTGGGAATCATCAGGCTGGGAACTGGATGGAAGCAATTCCAGGCCAAGAGAAAATCCCTCTGCCGGAATCAGCGAGGACCTGGATTCGCTGCCAGCTCCTCAGGGGACAGCAGGGGGACAAAGGGACATTGTCCAGACCTTTCCGGCCCCAAATCTGGATTTTATCAGAGTTTTCCAAACCCCGACTGGATCTGCTGCTGGCCGAATATCCCGGCATGGAGCAGGGGCTGGAATTCCTCTGGTGGGATCAATTTTTACCAGATTTGAGCTTTTTAAATGTTTATTTCTGCACAGAATTATTCCGTGCCTCGGTTTCCCCATTGCTGACAGCTCCCACTCTGCTTCCCCTTTGTTTTCCTGTTCCCCTGCTCCCAAAATTCTGATTTTTTGGAATTTTTTGGGCCCACCTGATGAAACTTTGCGGGTTTCACCTCCTTTGGTGCAGATTTTCCACCCCGGAGCTCATTCCAGAGGTTTTCCTGCCTGGAGAAAAAGGGAAAGGGGTTGGCAAAGGAGTGCCGGGGCCTTTGTGGCTCCATAAATATTCCAATTCCCGTTTTCCACGGAGAACGTGGTGCTTTTCCCGTCCGCCTGCTCCTGAGAGCTGCTCCAGAGGGAAAATCCCAATTTTTTGCCTTGTGCTGCCCAATCTGAACAGCCCCGGTGGTGCCAGGATGGATCAGCCCCAGCCCCTGGCCCTGGGGGTCTCCAGGCTCAGTTCTTGGAGTGAAAAACGAGGAAAAATGTGGGGAAAATGAGGAAAAAATGCATAAAAATGAGGAAAATGAGGAAAAATGAGGAAAAATGTAGAAAAATGACGAAAAAATGTGGAAAAATGAGGAAAAATGAGGAAAAATGTAGAAAAATGATGAAAAAATGTGGAAAAATGAGGAAGAAATGCAGGAAAATGGGGAAGAATGTGGGAAAATGAGGTAAAATGAGGAAAGATGAGGAAACAGGCTGAAAAATGAGGAAAAATGTAGAAAAATGAGGAAGAAATGCAGGAAAATGAGGAAGAATGTGAGAAAATGTGGATAAATGAGGAAAAAATGCAGAAAAATGAGGAAAATGAGGAAAAATGAGGAAAAATGTAGAAAAATGAGGAAAATTGCAGGAAAATGAGGAAGAATGTGGGAAAATGTGGAAAATGTGGAAAAATGAGGAAAAAATGTGGGAAAAATGAGAAAAAAATGCAAAAAATGAGGAAAAACGTGGGAAAATGCAGAAAAATGTGGGAAAATAAAAAAAAAAGGCAAAAAAATGAGGAAAAAATGCAGACAAATTTGGAAAAATGCAGAAAAATGAGGAAAAATGCAGAAAAATGTGTAAAATGCAGAAAAATGTGGATAAACACAGAATTTTGGCCGACCAGCGCGTTCCTGGCAGGGCTGGGGGTGCGGGGCTGCCGTGGGCGCTGATCCAGGGCTGCGAATCACCCAGGAGCGACCCAGCAGCATCGAGAGATGAATTAATTGCCGGCGAATCGCTAATGAGGCGTTGTGAGTCAGCAGCGGTTTGATCTCGGGCACGCGAGGAAGGGGCTGCTGGAGCAGGGTTTGGATTGAAGCTGTTGGAAAAAGGTTTGGATTGAAGCTGTTGGAAAAAGGTTTGGATTGAAGCTGTTCCAGCCCCGCCATCCCACGGGTGGGGACGGGCTGGGATTGCAAATGAGGTTCCCAGAGCATCCCCAAAGCCCTTCGGTGTTTCCAAAGGAGGAATTCCAAACCTTTTGGTATTCCCAACCCTGTGGGATGCTCGGGATGGCGCTGTCGCTGACCTCAAACCATCATTCCCACCTGGAGCTGCTCCAGCTCCTTTGGAATCCACACCGGGAATGTCCAGCCCGGGCCTGGTGTGGCTGTGAGGGGTTCTGGGTGTGAATCCCACACCGAATATTCCTGAAATTTTCCATTCAAATCCACCCCAGCACTGCCCTGAGCCTCCCATGGGGTTGGGAATGTGAACCCTGTGGAAAGGGTGGTGGCACCTCCAGGCATTGATTCCCTCCCCAAATTTGGGTTGGTGGCACTGGGGACATCTTTGGGCATTGATCCCAATTTTGGGTTGGTGGCACTGGGGACAATTCTGGGCACTGATCCCTTCCCCAGTTTGGGGTTGGTGGCACTGGGGACACCTTTAGGCATTGATCCCCTCCCCAATTTTTGGTTGATGGCACTGGGGACATCTCCGGGCACTGACCCCCTCCCCAATTTGGGGTTGGTGGCACTGGGGACATTGATTCCCTCCCACCCCGCCATTTTTGATTGGTGACACTGGGGACATCTCTGGACATTGACCCCCTCCCCAGTTTGTGGTTGGTGGCACTGATCCCCTTCCCAGTTTGGGGTTGGTGGCACTGGGGACATCTCCAGACATAGATCCCCTCCCCAGTTTTGGGTTGGAAACACTGGGGACATCTCCAGGCATGGATCCCCCCTCCCCAATTTGTGGCTAGTGGCACCGGGGACATTGATTTCCCCCCCCATTTTTGGTTGATGGCACTAGGGATGCCCCTGGACTTTGATCCCCTCCCCATTTTGTGGTTGGTGGCAATGACCCCCTTCCCAATTTGGGGCTGGTGACACTGGGGACATCTCTGGACACAAATCCTCCCTTCCCAGAGAGGCTGGTGACACTGGGGACATCTCCAGGCATTGGTCCCCTCCCCATTTAGGGATTGGTGACACTGGGGACATCTCCGGGCACTGACCCCCTCCCCAGTTTGTGGTTGGTGGCACTGGGGACATCTCCAGACATTGACCCCCTCCCCATTTTGTGGTTGGTGGCACTGATCCCCTTCCCAATTTGGGGTTGGTGGCAATGGGGACACCCCTGGACAGTGACCCCCTCCCCATTTTGTGGTTGGTGACACTGGGGACATCTCCAGGCATAGATCCCCCCTTCCCAATTTTGGGTTGGTGTCACTGCCCCCGTCCCCCCGGCTCCTCTCTCCGGGGGCGGGCGGACAATCCCCCCTTCCCCGGGGCCGCGGGCGGGCGGGCGGGCGGGCGCTGCGGGCCCGGTAATGGCTCCGGCTGACAAGGAGCCTCTGTTCTCCTCCTCGGAAAAGCTTTTAAGAGCCCGGGGAAGGACGGGCAATTACGGGAAGGTTCGCGCTCTCCGCGGGGCGTTGCCGAGCGCTCGTGGATGTTTTGTTGAGCAGGGGGGGGAAATAAATAAATTTTAAAAATGGAATTTTGGAGAGAGGGAAAAGCGGCGCGGTCAGAGCCGGTCCCGGCCTCACCCCCGCGCTGCTCCGGGGGTTAATGGAGCTCCGTAATTAGCGCTGTCATTAGCGCTGCTCATTAGGGGAGGGGTTGAGGCTCATCCGCAAAAATCCTGGAGAGATCCGAAGGGTGAAGGCGGGGGAGGGGGGCAAGGGAGAGAAGGAATTTTGGGGTTGGCTCAAGGGTGAGGGCAGCCGGGCTGGTGGCCTTGGTGAGGGGTTGGTGGCACTGGGGACACCCCTGGGCACGGATCCCCTCCCCACAGAGGGGTTGGTGCCACTGGTCCCCTCCCTAAAGGGGACTTGGTGATACTGGGGACATCTCTGGGCATTGGTCCCTTCCCCATTTAGGGATTGGTGGCTGGGGACACCCCTGGACACTGGTCTCCTCCCCAGTTTCAGGTTGGTGGCACTGGGGACACCCCTGGGCACTGGTCTCCTCCCCAGTTTGGGGTTGGTGGCATTGGGGACACCCCTGGGCATGGGTCCCCTCCCCAATTTGGGGTTGGTGGCACTGGGGACATCTCCAGGCTTTGGTCATCTCCACCTGGAGCGGTTTGTGGCACTGTCCCCTTCTCCAAGTTGGGGTTGGTGGCACTGGGGACATCTCCAGGCGCGTGTCCTGTCCTCACAGAGGGGTTGGTGGCACTGGGGACACCTCCAGGCTCTGGTCTCCTCACCCCCAGTGGGGTTGGTGGCACTGGTCACCTCTTCTTGGAAGGGTTGGTGGCATTGGGGACACCTCTGGGCACCAATCCCCTCCCCAGTTTGGGGTTGGTGGCACTGGGGACATCTCCAGGCATGGGTCCCCTTCCCATGGGGACAGCTGAAATCTGGCATGAATTCCAACCCTTCCCAAATTCCAACCTCCACCATTTCAGGACTTTCCCGGGATTTTCCCACTGGAAGCTCCGGGTCAGGAGCAGCTCCCAGGGCTGAGCGCCAGTTCCCATTTTCCCCGTGCAATCCCTGATTGATCCCAGGGATTGCCAACCTGCTGGAGCTCCCCCAAAGAGCCGCCCTGGAGGGTCCCAGAAATCCCAGGAAATCTGGGATTCCAGAGGCTGGGAACCCTCCCCGTGTTTGCCTGTCCGTCAGGCAGCATTGGCGTCATTCCCGATCTCCTGCTGAGCCACCGGCGGGGAAAGTGGGACCGGGGGATTTTTTCCCCCTCCTCCCACGCCGTGGTTTTCCGCACGGCTGGGAATTGTGGCTGCTTCCATGTGTTTTCACTGGAATCTTAATTCTGGAGGAAAAAAAACCCAAAAAACCGAACAAAACCCTTTCCACACGGAGCTGATTTAATTCCTTCTCCCTTATCTCTGCTTTCCCTTTTCCAAGGGAAAAATTCACTGTGAATCTCCCCTGGAGAGGAGAAGTGGGAGCGAAACAAAATTCCTGGAGCTTGGATGAGGGGATTTTTTGGGGTTTTTTGGGATCAAACCACTCGGCCGATCCGTGCCGAAGGAGAGCCGCCGCCATCCCTGCTAATTCCATGTGAGAGTTGTTTCCTTTTTTTTTCCAGGGAATTTCTTGCGTCACCAGCATCCCAGCGGGGCTCCGCGCACCTCCTGCCGCTCCGGCCTTCTCTTGGAAAAGGTGATGGATGCTGTTCCCGCTGCCAGCCCCTTCCCACACGGATCCTGTCGCTTCCCAGGAGCCGGAAAAAAAAAATAAAAAATCCGCAATAATTCCCTGCGTCACCTTCGCCCGGCTGCCAAGGCCTGGGGAGAAAAGCTGTGGAAAAAGCTGCGGAAAAAAAATAAAAAATGGATTTTTATAAAATCCTAAAGGTCAGGGCGGCTGTCAGGGAATTGATGGGGAGATGATTCCGTAAATAAGCTGGAAAAAACAGGGATGAAGGCAAAGGGAAATCGGGAGCAACAGCTTGTGGGGCCAGGGGGAAAAAAAACCTCCTGGGATGTGTTGGAGGAAAAATTCCAGGAAAAAAATCGGATCCAGATGGCTGGGGCTGGATGTTGGGGATAGGAATTGTCCTTCTGGAGCCAGATCCAGCTGGAACGTGGGAATTCTGCGCTCGTCCTTGATTGTTTCCATGCTCTGGGGATTATTTTTCCCACCAGGAGAAGGTGGATGCTCAGCTCTGCTCTTTTCCAGGCGGGATCAGCCCTTCGCCCTCCTCACCCCAGGGATCTCTGGTGGGCGGATAATGAATTCCTGCTGGGCTCTGGAATTCCTGCTCCGGAGAGGAGCTGGAGGAGCAGGGAGGCTCCGAGGCCCAGGAATTCCTGTGTAAGGTGCAGTTTTCCAGAGGGAAATTCTCCAGCTCCTGCCTCTTCCAGCAACGCCAGGATTCGGTGGCGGATCCATCCAAATTCACTGGGATTTGGTGGTGGATCTATCAAAATTTTCTGGCATTTGGTGGCGGATCCATCCAAATTCCCTGGGATTTGGTGGTGGATCTATCAAAATTCACCAGGATTTGGTGGTGGATCCATCCAAATTTGGCAGGATTTGGTGGCGGATCCATCCAAATTCACCAGGATTTGGTGGTGGATCCATCCAAATTTGGCAGGATTTGGTGGTGGATCCATCTGAATTCAGGGGGATTTGGTGGCAGATCCATCCAAATTGGGCAGCCCAGCACCTCCAGGAGAATTCCCGGATCCTGTGGAGCCATTCCCAGGAATTCCCATGCGTTGCTCCCCTCCTCTTTTCCCTCACTGTCCTGGACTCCATGAGGAGCTGAGATTGGGATTCCCACTGGGACTGGGATTCCCACTGGGATTGGGATTCTTCATTTCCCACCCTTAGAGCAGGATCTGGGACATCTTTGTCACCTCCATGTCCCAAAATTTGGAGGACACTGGATTTTAGCCTCAGGATTCCTACAAATCCCTGGAACCCCCTTGGAGCTGCATCCCATCTCCCACAGATCCCATTGGAATCGTGTTCCTTGTGGGATTTTTCCCTGTTTAACACACAGGGAATGCTGGCAGGATCTGGCTCTGGAGAGGGGGCAAAAAAGCACTGAGGGGCCAGCAGAACTTTTCCAATTTTTTTTTTTTTTCCCATAAAAATCTGGATCCGATGATCCCGGTTTGCTGGTTCTCATTATCCCTCCTGCTCATTAATTAATTACCAGTCCTGTTCCACGTCCTAATCTCCCACTAATCCCTGGATGGGATCGCTGCCAGTTGGAAGCGCAGGATCCCAGAGGTGACATCGATTTCCCAGCCCTGAGGAGCTTCCAACGCATGAGCAAGGAAAATTTGGGGAAAAAAAGGGAAAAATCTTGGAGAGGAGGATCCCAGGAAGTGTTCAAGGCTCCAGGATTCTCCCTCAGGTTGTTCTGAGCTTGGATTCACCCGGTGAAATCCTGGAGCAGCTTTGGCTTTGTCCTGGCTTTTTTTTCCCTCGTGGATTTGCAAGCTCATTACACGGCCAGGCCTGATGGCATTCCAGGGAGGAGCAGAGTGGGATAATCCCAGCACAATCCCGAAAATCCAGCCCAGAGGAGACGGGGGAGCTCCAGGCAGGGGGATGCTCCCACATCCTGCAAATTCCAAATCCTGCATCCCAAATCCCACATTCCAAACCCACATCTCAGCCCCATATCCCAAATTCCAAATCCCAGTCACACATCCCAAATCCCGCATTTCAAATCCCTCACCCCAGCCCCACATCCCAAATTCCAAATCCCAGTCATACATCCCAAATCCCACATTCTAAACCCAACATCCCAGCCCTGCATCCCAAATTCCAATTTCCAGTCACACATCCCAAATTCCACATTCCAAACCCCACATCCCAGCCCCAATTCCCAAATTCCAAATCCCGGTCATACATCCCAAACCCTGCATTCCAAATCCCACATTCCAAGCCCCTCACCCCAGCCCCACATCCCACATTCCAAACCCCAAAGCGTCTCCCAACACCTTAGGAAGCAGAATTCCCAACCAGACATTAATTTGTGACTCTGATCCCTGAAAACGCTCTGGAACTCCAGGATTCCCGGGATTTAAGGAGCAAGAGACGAGATCCCGGATAACCAAGGCCAGGGATGGGAATCCTGGGAAAACACAGCGGATCCTGATTCCTGCTGCCATCCCTGGGAACATCCAAGGCTGGAGATCCTGGGACAGGGGAATTGTCCCATTCCAGGGATGGGCTCTGAGCTCCCTTCCCATTCCTCCATCCCACAATTCCCAACCACACTCCAGGGAAAATTAAACCCACCCGACCCCGCTCTGATCTCCTGGGGCTGTGACATCCATTAAAAAAAATCCCATAAATTTCCAGGGCCTGGGAAATCGATAATTCCAAGGAGCTTCTGGGAGGCAGCAGGCAGCGCTTGGAATGCCGAGGGCGCGTTCCCGTTCCGTGGCCGGATCCCGAAGGCTGCGGAAGGGGGTTGGGAATTGTTTAATTAACGTGATTTATGTCCCTTCCCTTGATTGGATCCCCGGAGCTTCGGGAATCCGTCAGAGGGAACGGGCGGCATCGACTTCCGCGTCCAACCTGGAATCCCGGCGGCTCTGGGGTGGTAATGAGGGAAAAATCCCTCGGGAAAAGCGGCCGGAATGTTGGGCCTGGATGGGCAAAACCAGGAATGAGGATTGGGGATCCAACGGGAGCCGGTTGGGCCATCCCCGATCCATTGGGGCAGCCTGGGTGGATCCAGAGGATTGGAAAGGAGGCAAAATCAGGGATGGACAAGGAGCTAAGGAGCCAAAAGCTGGGATTTGCCAAAAATCAGGGAATCAGAGCCAAGCCAGGTCCTTGGGAGCTGAGGAAATGAGGGATTTGTGCTTTGGGATGAGCAGAGGAGCTCTGGAAGCTCCTGGATATCCGGGATCGCAGCCCCATTCCCACATCCTGCCGGACCCTGGGCTCCAGCCCCATTCCAGAGCTCCCCGTTGGGTTTTTCCCCTTATTTTTAGGGATTTGGGCAGGTTCCTCCTCCTCCCTCTCCATCCCAATAAAAACAAAGGGAAAATGGAACGGAAGCCGAAATCTTTGGAGAGGGAGGACGGAGCGAGGCAATTATTTTGTGCCTGGAAATGATTCCCTAATTGTGCCAGGAGCTGCGTCCAAAGGGAACCAATAAAGGGATTTAATTGGATTTGGGAAGGGAAGGGGAGCGGAACGAGCAGAACTCAACTCTTGGGATGTGCTGGAGCTCGGAGCGTCCCAACAGGAAAAAATTTGGGATTGAATCCATTGATTTGAGGGGCTCGGAGCAAATTCCCTGGGACTGCGCCGCTGCCTTTTTCCCAAGGATCCTGCTGGGATGTGGGGGAGCCTTTGGAGGAGTCTGGAGCTCTTTTCCATGCGGGAATGGTGGTGCCAGGATCCAGGGATCACTGGAAACGTCCTGGTTATGGAAAGGGGAAACTGAGGCAGATCGATGGAATATCCAGGTCTGGAAAATTTGGGAATGAGAGAGGGATCTGCCCCCCCTCCAGGCAGCTTTGGGGGGATTTCAGCCCTGGGTTTGGAAATTCTGAGAAGTTCTGAGGAAGGGGTTGGGAATTAGGGAGTGAAACATTCCCAGAACATCCGAGGGATGCGTGGGAATCGTCCCTGCCTGGAATCCTCCCTTTTCCCACAGCCCCTCATGGAAAAACTGACGGGAATCGGGAATAACGATGATTTTCCAGGATTTGGGAATCCCTACACGGGGTTTTTCCCTCTCCCATGGATCACCTCATCCTCACCAGGATCCCACCTGGAACCTGCCTGGATTTTCCTCCACTCCCATCTCCTCTTTGCCACTTCCACTCTTGGATCCAGCAAACCCCTGGAAAAACGGGAATTTCTCCGCTCCCACCCACAATTCTTGGAGCAAGGAGTAAATCCAGGCTCTGGATAACGATTTTAAGGAATTTTCACCTTTCCAAATGTTAATTCCCAACAGCTTCACCCGCAACATGGAGAGATGGAGACTCCAGAGGTGGAGATTCCTTCCCATCCCGGGTTTTTAAGGAGCAGGAAATCCGAGCAGGAAGCGGCTGCATTATTTAAAAATGGGCTGCTGAATAATTTATCCCGGGAGTCTGTGCACGTTGGACAATATTCCATTACAATATTCCATTAAAAAAGAAATCAATTACAATTTATGGAAGAAAAAAATAAAAGAAAAAAAATTCCACCTTATCCCTGGCTCGTGGAGAAAATGCTGCGGAGGCAAAGATCCTGAAATTCTTTGGGATCAGGGATGGGTTTTCCCCTAAAAGTGCTCCTTTTCCACCCAATCCACGAAGCCACAGGAAAATCCCAAGGTTTTCTGGGATCCGGGATGATTTTTTCCCCTAAAACTGCTCCTTTTCCACCCAGCCCCTACACCAGGTGAAAATCCCAAGTTTTTTTGGGATTGGGGATGTTTTTCCCCCTAAAATTGCTACCCCTATGCCAGGCGGAGATCCCGAGGTTTCCTGGGATCAGGGATGGGTTTTCCCCTAAAATTGCTCCTTTTCCACCCAATCCCCTAAGCCACAGGAAAATCCCAAGGTTTTCTGGGATCAGGGATGACTTTTCCCCCCTAAACCAGCTCCTTTTTCACCCAGTCCCCTGTACCAGAGGAAAATATTGAGTTTTTTTGGGATCAGGGATGTTTTTCTCCTAAACCAGCTCCTTTTCCATCCTGCCCCTATGCCAGGCAGAGATCCAAGGTTTTTCGGGATCAGGGATGATTCTTCCCCCCAAAATTGCTCCTTTTCCACCCAGCCCCTATACAAGGTGAAAATCCCAAGGTTTTGGGGATCAGGGATGATTTTTCCCCCTAAACCAGCTCCTTTTCCATCCTATCCCTATGCCAGGCAGAGATCCCGAGGTTTTCTGGGATCAGGGATGGGTTTTTTTCCCACTAAACGGCTCCTTTCCACCCAATCCTCTATGCCAGGTGGGAATCCCAAGGTTTTTTAGGATCAGGATGATTTTTCCCCCTAAACCTGCTCCTTTTCCACCCAATCCCCTATACCAGGGGAAAATCCCGAGGTTTTTCAAGATCAGGAATGTTTTTTTCCCCCCTAAACAGCTCCTTTCCACCCGATCCCCTATGCCAGGTGGGAATCCCAAGGTTTTTTGGGATCAGGGATGGTTTTCCCCACAAACCTCCTCGTTTTCCCTCTACATCCAGTGATTCCCAGGACCTGCGGCGCTGGGAGCGCATTCCCAATAATCCCAATGTTTATTTAATGGACAATAATTCCGCGCCGAGCTCCGGCGGAACGCGGAGTTAATTAAAAATGGCTCTGGAATCTTCCCCCAGGGAGGAGATCCGGCGTTATCCCAGGATTTTTTATTAATATTTCTTTCCCGCTTTTCTTCCCTCTGTCCAGGCCCTGCTGCTGGTTTTTCCTCTTTTTCCCTGGAATTCTGGGATGGATGCCCATGGGATTTGGGCACTGGGAAGGAGGTTGGGTTTAATTCCTGGGATTTGGATGTTTTTCCCGGTGGGAAATGGTGGAAATTCACCTCATTTTTCCTGGGATTTGGGGCTGGAATGGAGGGCTTGGGTGGGATCCCTGGGAGGGAATTCCAGCCCTTTCCCTGCGTCCCTGCCGGGATTTGGGAATGCTGATGGAGGCCCAGCCGGAGGATTCAGAGTGTCCCATCCCAAAAGGCAGGAATGGGGTGAATTTTGGGAAAACCGAGGCACATGGAACCCATCTGGGTTGGCACGGAGAAGATTCTGGCGCTGTTCCAAACCTTGGCGGGTCATTCCCAGGGTGATCCTACCAGGATCAACATTCCCAGTGACGCATCCCTATCCCAGGTTTCCTTGGATGTGTTTGATCCCAGAAATCTCCATTGGGATTTCTCCATAGGATCAGCATTCTCTGCTCATATTTCCCAGGCTTTTATCCCATAAATCCCCACCAGGATCTCTCCATGGAATCAGCACTCCATTCTCCTCTTTCCCAAAGTTTTATCCCATAAATCCCCCTGGGATGCCTCCATGGGATCAACATTCTCTGCTCCTCTTTCCCAGACTTCCTTGGATGTGTTTGATCCCATAAATCCCCATTGGGATCTCTCCATGGGATCCGGACTCCGTTCTCCTCTTTCTCAGGGTTTTATCCCATAAATCCCCATTGGGATATCTTCATGGGATCAGCATTCCCTGCTCCTCTTTCCCAGGTTTCCTTGGATGTGTTTGATCCCAGAAATTCCCACCGGGATCTGTCCAAGGAATCAGCACTCCATTCTCTTCTTTCCCAGGGTTTTATCCCATCAATCCCCACTGGGATTCCTCCATGGGATCAGCATTCCTTGCTCCTCTTTCCCAGGTTTCCTGGGATATTTTTTATCCCAGAAATCCCCACTGGGATCTCTCCATGGGATCACCACTCCCTGCTCCTCTTTCCCAGGGTTTCTTGGATGTGTTTATCCCATAAATCCCTCTGAGATCCCTCCACGGGATCAGCATTCCCTGCTCCTCTTTCCCAGGGTTTTATCCTATAAATCCCCATTGGGATCTCTCCATGGGATCAGCATTCCCTGCTCCTCTTTCCCAGGTTTCCTGGGATATTTTTCATCCCAGAAATCCCCACCAGGGTCCCTCCATGGAGCGTTCAGCCATGGAATATTCCCACATCCTCCTTCCCACGGCCTCTCCAGGCGGGAACATTCCCCGCTCTGGAATCTCAGCAGCTCCATCACCGTGAAATGGGAGCAGAAAAATGGGAATAATTCCGCTCCAACCTGCTGGGAATTCCCGCGGGATGGAGGCTCGGGATCATCCCACTGCTGTTTCCTCGGAGCAACCTCTTCATCCTGGCGGATCTGATTCCTCCTGATGCTCCCTAATGGCTCCTGCTCCGCTGCCGAGTGGTTTTTCCCTCTTTTTTTAATTCCTGTCTCCTCTCATTTGGATCAGGTGTTCGTTGCGTTATCCCACTGGTTTTTTTATTTTTTCCGGTGTTTCGGAGCGCGAGGTTGGGATTAAAAGCAGAGGAACCGTCCTCAAAAAAAAAAATCCAAATAAAAAATGTTGGAGAAGGTTGTCTCGAGATCCTGATAAACCCAGGTTTATCCCAAAAAAATTCATCCCCCCTTTGCTGCTTCCTGCCCTCCAAAGAATCCGGGAAGGAAAAAAAGGGATTAGAAAAAATCCAAATAAAAAATGTTGGAGAAGGTTGTCCCAATATCCTGATAAATCCAGGTTTATTCCAATAAAATTCATCCCCTCTTTGCTGCTTCCTGCCCTCCAAAGAATCCGGGAAGGAAAAAAAAAAAATCCCATTTTTTCTCTTTTTCCCTCCACTCCAGGGAGAAGAAAAGGAACAAAAAACCCCGACCAGGCTTTTTTTATCCAAACACTTTCCAAGTTAATTTCCAAAAGCTGGGAACACTCGATAGTTTTAATTAAGCTGCTGCCTGGGGAAATCTAATTTGTGCAGCCAAAGCCTCTCACTTTCCTTGGATAGGGATCTCACTCCCGGGAACGCTGATGGTTCCGGCAGCAGCGACTCCAGGGATTTGATTTTATTCCATTTTATTCAATTTTATTCCATTTTATTTTACATTTTATTTTATTTCACCATGGAAATCCCGTGTTTCCCATTTAATTCACCGTGGCTGGGTTGTGCTGCTGGAAAAGCGAATCCAGATTTTTCCAGGGATCATCTGGACTCCGTGTGGGAACAACTCATTGAAATAAATTCATCCCAAATTTGATTTTTTTCCCCCTCAGCAACCATCCAGGTTTAATTCCTGGTGGGAACACGGAAAACACTCCGGGATCATTTGGAATACCACGCTGGGATTGGGATTTGCTGATTCACTGGGATTAATAATGTGATCCAGGAGAAGGGAAAATCCCGGATTTGGGCACTCCGAGCTGCAAAAATCCCATAAAAACCCCGGCTCTGCTCCTTCCCTGCTGCATTCCAGCTTTTCCGGAGGCTGCCAAGGAAAAGGGTCATTCCTGGGAATATTTTTAGCCCTGGCACCTGCCCGAGGAGAAGGAAGGTGGGATTTGCCAGCTGACTCCGGGCGGGATCCGGGAGCAGATGGAGCTCCCTGGCTGCCGGCAGGGCTGGGAGGAGAAGCTGGAATGGAAATTTTGGGAGCCTTGGGTGCTTTCCCGGCTGGATTTTTCCTTCCTTTTCATGGAAACGGGATTGGATTCCGTTCGTTTTCCCAGCCTCAGGATCCGGGGAAATTCCTCTCTCTGTTCACCCATTCCATTTCTTTGATGTTTTTCCCGTCCAAGGAAAAAGCAGGAAAATGGGGTTGGAAATCTCCTGCTGGGGTTGGTTGGAGCTTTAGGATCCCCCTTCCCATGGAATTATTTTTTGGGGAAAACAGGAGCTCCGGGAGTCCCTAAAATCAAATTTTGAGCCTGAATTAAGTTCAACAATCCAGCCTGGAGCAGGGTTGAGCATTCCTGCAAATTATCCGTGGCCGGGGAGAGCCGGAGACACCCTCAGGAGCGATCCCTCTTCCCGGAACATCTCCCAGTCCATAAATATTCCCCCAAAAAAGCAGGACAAAGCCTGATGGATAAAAAATTGGCTGCAGGATGTGTTATGGCACTCACAGCAATCCCGTCCGGGGGAATTTATGGCGCCGATAAATTCCCTGCAAAAGGAGGCTCGGCCGCCCGATGGAGCAGCTCAATCCATCTCAGATCCGTGGCAAATTCCCAATGTTGCTGTTTGCCCGTTTAAAGGGGAATTGGGATCGAGTCTTTGGGGAGTTTGGAATAAAAAAAAATCAAAACAAACCCTAAAAAATCCTCGTGTAAAAGCCCGGTGGTGCCGTTTGTTCCGGAGTTTTCCATTGGGATCCTCCCCATGCCCACAGGGATGGGAGTTCAGAGTCTGGGAAGATGTTGGGAAGGAGTGAATGGGAATTCCGGGTTTTAGGGCCACAGGATTCCCCTGGGAGCAGCTTTTCCTCTCCCACCCCGGTGCCTGTGTGGGTTTGGGGTGGGATCCTCAGGAAGCTGCCTTGGGATCCGTGTGGGATCTGCCTGTCCTTGGGATCCCATGGGGTCCCCTGTGCTCCCCTCATGGATTCAGGGATCCCACACCCGTTTTCCAGCTGGTTTGGGAATTTTCCGGAAGGTTTGAGCTCTGCATCCCCCCTGGATCCAAGCTCTTCCCTTTGGATATTCCCAGCACTTCCCACAGCTGGGCCAGAGGTTTGGGAACAGCTGCACCAGGGAATGGGGATGGGAATGGGGACAGGGACAGGAATGGGAATGGGGACAGGAATGGGAATGGGAATGGGGACAGGGACAGGAATGGGAATGGGGACAGGGACAGGAATGGGGACAGGGACAGGAATGGGAATGGGAATGGGGACAGGGACAGGAAGGGGAATGGGAATGGGAATGGGAATGGGAATGGGAATGGGAATGGGAATGGGAATGAGAATGGGAATGGGAATGGCACTGGCCAGGCAGGGAGGGTGGCACTGCCACCACAGCTCCCGGTGGCCACCGGGCTGCTCCAAGGGGGATATTCCAGGGAAAATGGGCAAAAGGAAGGGATGAGAGCTGGGAATTCCCACTGCTGGACGAGCTGGAGCTCCCCCACTCATGGATTCGGAGCCGACGGGAGCAGCGAGTGCTGGAGAGGGTTAAAGGAACAGCTGGAGCACCAGGGAGCTCAAAACTATGGAAAAAAATGGGATTTATTCCCAAACCCAACATATTCCGCAGCAATTCCAGCCTGGAGCCTGCGCTGAACTTCCCGGTTCTTTATGGAGGTGACATTTGCATGGAAATGGGATTGGAGAGGCGTTTAGGGGAGCGCGTTCCCAGCTGTTCCCGCTGCCAGAGGACCTGCAGGGATCATCTGGGATCCGTGGGAGGTGGGATGGGATGATCGCTGCTCCTTCCCATCCCTGGCTGTGTCCCGGCACCTCCTCCCTTCCCAAACCCCCTGGAAAACCCCAAACCCTTTCCCACATCAAACTTGGATTTAATTCCATGTTTTTCCCTCATTCTTTCTCACATTTTCTGCTCCAAAACGACCCTGGCCGAGTGCTGCTCTTCCTCTCATTCCCTCCTCATTCCCAGCCCCATTTTTCCCCCTTTTCCCCTTTCATTCCTGCATTTTCAGCCTCCTCACCTGGAAGCTGCTGCATTCCCAGCTTTATTCCGAGGAAATTTGGCCTCGGCCCCACCGTGCTGAGCCATTTTCAAATCACATCCTCTCATTATTTACACTTTAGAGCCCATTGTGTTTTTCCATGTCCTCTTCCCATCGATTTTTGGGGAGGCAGGAAAGGAGCTCAATTATTCCCCACAAACCAACGTTTTTTATCCGCGGCGGGTTTGGGGTTTTTATTTTTATTTTTTGTGTGCGTTTGACATTTTTAGAAAATCAATTCCTGGTGGTTGGGTTTGTTCAGACTCCGGGGCTGGAAGGAGCTGACACAAAGCCGATGTTTATTCCAGGAGTATCCATCCAAACCCTTATCCCGGATTTATCTCCTGCCCAAACATTCCCAAACTCCCCTGGCTGGGTTTTGGATGCCTGAAAAGTTGGGAAGTGCTGGTGTTACTTTAGGAAAAAAAAAGGTTTTTAGGAGTAAAAAGTAAAAATGAAACAAAAAAATAACAATGAAAATTAAATTAGAGTTGGAATTGGAATTGGAATTGGAGTTGGAATTGGAATTGGAATTGGGATTGGAATTGGGATTGGAACTGAAATCAAAATCGAAATCAAAATCAAAATGGAAATCAGAATTGGAATTGAACTTGAAATTAGAATTGAAATTCGAATAGGAATAGAATTGAAATCAAAATGGAAATCAGAATTGAAATTGAAATTGAAATTAATTAAATTTGAAACTGAAGGCATTTATTGGCTCCAAATATTCCCAGTTTTCCTCTCCTGAAAGGTCCTGAATTCCAGGAGTGCCAGGGGAGGAAATTCCATTTCCAACATGCAGAAATTCCCTCATTTATTGATTTTCCAGCTGGGAGGAACCCCCAGCACGGATCATTCCGATCCTGGTGATCTCCGGCACAAGCAGAGGGGGGAACCACATCATTAAAGCTGCTGAATGATTAATTAGGTACTGCTAATTAGCTGGGGGAGGTCAGAGCTTGAGCTGGGCTCGTTTGTGATGAGTCCAGCACTTCCCGTCCTCCCAAAATCCCGACCTATCCCAAGGCTTCCCCAGGCAGAGGATTTTATGATTTCCCCTAATAATTCCCCCTTCTCCATTAATTAGAGCTAATTAGCGCTGATCAGGGTTGGATTTATGAGCAGGTGCAGCGTGGGAAGGGGACGGGGTCAGTGGTGCTGTCCCCAATCCGTGGCAGAGGTTTTGTGCCACTTCCCAGGGATTCCTTGGCAAATCCATCCCCTCGTGCCCATTCCCGGCACTTTGGGATCCTGGGAATTCCCTTGCTGGGTTCTCCCCATCCCTGGGCACCTCCGGAAGGAGCCATCCACAAAAACCAGTGGGAACCAAGCAGGAATTCTCCTTCCAGCCCTTCCAGAGGGCAAAATGGCTCCAAAAAATCAAAGCAGTGCCTGGAGAATCCTTTTTTTGGGAATTCCAGAGGGAGAGGAAACCTGAGTTGTTCTGGTGATGGGGGGGTTGAATTTCCTATGGATTTAAACTGAATTTTCCTCATTTTTGTTGCCTCCATTTTCTCCCTCTCACAGGTGATGTCCCCATCACCGCATTCCCCGTCCAGTCACAGGAGATTAAAAAAAAAAGAGGGAATAAAGCCAAATATTCCAAAATAAACTGAGCACGTGACCCCACGGAGCTCAGGATGCTCTTCCCATGTTTTTCCCGCCTTTCCCACAAATTTCGGGGCTGTGGGAGCATCCAGGCAGGGTAGGGACATCATGGGGACATCAGCGGGGACAAAGGACAGCCAGTGCTAAATAAAGTTCCCATTATCCCTGGGCAGGAGGAGGGAGGGAAGGAGGGAGGGAGGGAAGGAGATCGACCAGGCTGTAAATTTTCGGAATTGCCCCCAAAAAGCTTCTCCAGGGAGAAAATCCGAGGGAGCGGCCGGGCTGGCTGCAGATAATGGATTCCTTATTAATTAATAATGCGCCGTGATGGAGGCTTTTATTGATCCTTCGATATGAACCTGACCCCCCTCCATGAATAAAAGATGGATAAAAAATGGGATTGGAGTGTGGAATGGGCTGAGTTATGGCCCGTGATCCCGAAATGACCGGGATGGATTGTAGGGCTGTGGGAATTGCTAATGGATGGCAGCCCCCGGTCCCCTGGGATCCCACAGCGCCAGCCTGGGTGTCCCCAAAGCCTGGGGACAGTGGGGTGGGGACAGCCCTGCTCAGGCCATGGGAAGGATTGGAAGGATCTCTAAAAATTGGGATGGAGTGGGAATGCCCTTTCCAGCTCGTTTGTGGCCTGGCAGCCACCCAAGGGCCACCATTGTCCCTTTGGGTGCTCCTTAGGGATGCTCAAGAGGTGCTGGCTCTGATCTGTCTGTCCGTCTCCCTCTCCTGGCTTCTGTCCATCCATCCTTTATCCATCCATCATCCATCCATCCATCATCCATCCATCCCTCCATCATCCATCATCTATCCTCCATCCATCCATTCATCCATCCGTCCATCCATCCATCCATCCATCATCCATCCATCCCTCCATTATCCATCATCTATCCTCCATCCATCCATCCATCCATCCGTCCATCCATCCATCCATCCATCCATCCATCATCCATCCATCCATCCATCCATCCATCCATGGATCCATCCGTCCATCCATCCTTTATCCATCCATCATCCATCCATCCATCATCCATCCATCCCTCCATCATCCATCATCTATCCTCCATCCATCCATTCATCCATGGATCCATCCGTCCATCTATCCATCCATCCATCAATCCATCCATCCATCCATCCATCCATCATCCATCCATCATCCATCCATCCATCCATCATCCATCCATCATCCATCCATCCATCATCCATCCATCCATCCATCCATCCATCCATCCATCCATCCATCCATCCATCCATCCATCCCATCCCTCTCCCAGTCTTTTAACACCTCATGAAAAATCCACCCCAAAGCCTTGGATTGCACTTCCCGTGCCCCAAACTTGGCCTGGTTTGGGGAAAATGGGATCCAGGGGCAGGACGGGATCCAGCAGCAGGATGGGATCCAGCAGTGGGATGGGATCCAGGAGAAGGAAGAGATCCAGAAGAAGGCTGTGAATGTTGAAATTCCGAGTGAAATTCCACAAAAAAGAAAAAGGATTTAAATAAAACTCTTTGTTTTGCTGCTCTGTCCTCCCCCGCTCCAGCTCCTTCCTCCGCTTCCCAATTATTTCCGGAGATTAATTTGGGAGACAAGGTGAGGGAAGAGAGGAGGTGGGAGCGTTTATTTACTGGCGGAACAAAACTCTGGGATAAATATTTGGAGATGGGAAGAGAACGGGAGCGATAAGGGAGCCACAAAATCTGCCTGGAATAAAAACTGCTCACGGCAGAATCCAGGGAAAAGGGGGAAATAATGGGATAGCGGGAAACAATGGGACACACAGGGAAAGAGGGGAATAATGGAATTCTGGGAAAAGGATTCTGGGATTCTCCGCAGCCCTGGCAGCTGGGAGCCCTCCCTTCCTCCAGCGGGATCCAGGCAGTTGTTGGAGTTAATTAAATGTCGGGGAGCATTAGGAGCTACAAGAGCAGCGGCTCCGGAGCCGCCGGAAAACTCCGGAATGACAAGGAATGACAGGGAACAACATTCATTTGTTTAATGTGGCTTTGACGGGTTTTTTTTGGGAATGTGGGGCAGCTCTGCCTCTCCTGAAATTCCAAATTATTTTCTTTACCCCCCATTCCCATCCACAGGGAATCATCCCCGATTCCAGGGGTTGCTCCCCTCGCAGCATTCCCGGGATGGATCAAACCTGGCTGTGCTGGTATTGATCGGGATTTGGAGCCTTTATTCCCAGACAAGGACATCGATGGGAGCAATGGAGCGGAAAACGCCGCGGCTCAGCTCGGGCCGGCGTTAAATTCATCCTCAGGAATAAAATCCCGGAGTGTTTCGGGAATGTTTGGCTCTCCTGGGATTGGCGTCGCTCCGGGTGAACATTCCCAGGAACCTACGGCAGAATTATTAGTGGTGTTCCCATGGGAGGTTTGGGTGGATTGGGGCAGGGTTGGGAAGGGCCGGTTTGGGTGGATTTTTGGAATATTGGGGTTGGAAAAGCCTCCAAGGCCATGAAGCTGTGCCCAATCCTTGTGCCACATCCTGGAATTCCCTGGAAACGCCAACAGGAAGAGGGATTGGGAATGGCCTTGGGGAGGGGAACATCCCTGCAGCACTCGGGAATAAATCCTGACCGTGGGATCTACACCCCAAGCCCAAATCCCAGTGGATTTTGGAATATTTGGGTTGGAAAAGCCTCCAAGGCCATCGAGTCCCAGCTGTGCCCAATCCTTGTGCCACATCCTGGAATTCCCTGGACACGCCAACAGGAAGAGGGATTGGGAATGGCCTTGGGGAGGGGAACATCCCAGGAGCACTCAGGAATAAATCCTGACCTTGGGATCCACACCCGGATCCCAAATCCCGGGATTTGGGAGCAGGAGCTGCACCAACAAATCCTCTCCAAGAGCAGGGAACAGCTCCATGCATGGTTCCTTTGGGGTTGTTGTTGTTGTTGTTGAATTCCCGATCGGTTTCTCCGGGATTCTGGGAAGCTGCTCGGGATGCTGAGCACGGCCCGGCTGCGGGAGGAGCTGGCTCAGCCCCAGCGCCGGCAGCTGCTAATCCCGACCGTTAATGAGGAGATTTGGGATGAGAATTCCGGCACCGAGGAGGCTCCGCTCAGCCCCGGCAGCTCCAGCGTTTTCCTTCCCTCAGAGCCACCCAAACCCTGCCTGTCACCATTCCTGTCACCATTCCTGTCACCATTCCCTGTCCCAATTCCGTCATGATTCCCTGTTGTGATTCTCTGTCACCATTCCCTGTTGCAATTCCCTGTCACGATTCCCCATCACAATTCCCTATCTCAATTCCCTGTCCCAATTCCCTGTCACGATTCCCTGTCACAAATCCCTGTTGTGATTCCCTGCCACCATTCCCTGTCACAATTCCCTGTCACAATTCCCTGTCACCATTCCCTGTCCCAATTCCATCATGATTCCCTGTTGCGATTCCCTGTCATGATTCCATTGTGATTCCCTGTTGTGATTCCCTGTCACCATTCCCTGTCGTGATTCCCTGTCGTAATTCCCTATCACAATTCCTGTCACAATTCTCTGTCACGATTCCCTGCCACAAATTCCTGTCCCAATTCCGTCATGATTCCCTGTCGTGATTCCCTGTTGCAATTCCCTGTCGTGATTCCCTGTCACGATTCCTGTCATAATTCCTGTCACAATCCCTGTCACAAATCCCTGTCTCTATTCCCTGTCACAATTCCCTGTCACAATTCTCTGCCACAAATTCCTGTCCCAATTCCGTCATGATTCCTTGTCGTGATTCCCTGTTGCAATTCCCTGTTGCGATTCCCTGTCACGATTCCGTCGCGATTCCTGTCACAATCCCTGTCACAAATCCCTGTCACAATTCCCTGTCCCTATTCCCTGTCACGATTCCCTGTCACAATTCCCTGCCACAAATTCCTGTCCCAATTCCCTGTCATGATTCCGTCGTGATTCCCTGTCGTAATTCCCTGTCACAATTCCTGTCACAATTCTCTGTCACGATTCCCTGTCCCAATTCCTTGTCATGATTCCCTGTTGTGATTCCCTGTCACGATTCTGTCACGATTCCTGTCACAATTCCTGTCACAAATCCCTGTCATGATTCAGTGTCACCATTCCCTGTCAAAATTCCCTATCACAATTCCCTGTCCGAATTCCCTGTCCAAATTCCCTGTCACAACTCCCTGTCGCAATTCCCGTCATAATTCCTGTCATAATTCCTGTCACAATTTCCTGTCACAAATTCCTGTCACGATTCCCTGTCATGATTCCCTGTCACAATTCCCTGTCACAAATTCCTGTCCCAATTCCGTCATGATTCCCTGTCATGATTCCCTGTCATGATTCCCTGTTGCAATTCCCTGTTGTGATTCCCTGTCACGATTCCTGTCATAATTCCTGTCACAATCCCTGTCACAAATCCCTGTCTCTATTCCCTGTCACAATTCCCTGTCACAATTCCCTGCCACAAATTCCTGTCCCAATTCCGTCATGATTCCCTGTCACGATTCCCTGTCCCAATTCCTTGTCATGATTCCCTGTTGCGATTCCCTGTCGCGATTCCGTCGCGATTCCTGTCACAATTCCTGTCACAAATCCCTGTCCTGTCATGATTCCCTGTCATGATTCCCTGTCACCATTCCCTGTCAGAATTCCCTATCACAATTCCCTGTCACAATTCCTTGTCATGATTCCCTGTCGCAATTCCCTGACACCATTCCTGTCATGATTCCCTGTCACAATTCCCTATCTCAATAGGGAAATGATCCCTGAGAAGGAAAATGATCCCTGGACAGGAAAATTGTCCCAGGCTCCACACGGAGCATCCCTGACCTGTCCCTCCTGTCCTTTTCCTGGGATTCCAACCCCGTGTCCCATCCCGAGCATTCCCTGTGTGCCCTCGGGAGCTCTGGGGGCCGGGCTGGAATTCCCAGAGAATCCTGGAATCCCTGGAAGTGCCCCAGGCCAGGGTTTGGGAAGGGAAGGGAAAGCAGGGAAAAGCTTTTTTTTCTCCAGGAGTTTTCCAGGCTGGAATTCCCACCAGGAATCAGCGCTCGTGAATTGATGAGGAGCACGAGGCTGCCGGGAGGTGAAGCCCGAGCAGAATGCAAATCCTGGGATGGGAGAGAGGGAAAACAGCCCCGGATGCCTGGAACTGAATTTTCCCAAGTTTAGGAAAGGCCCGGAGGTGCCCAAAGTCCCAAAATTTCCATAAAACCCTAAAACCAACGTGGGGATGGGGGAATTCAGGGTGGCAAATTCCATGGATTGTGGGATGCCTCAAATATCCCTGGAGTGTCCGCTGGGAAAGGAAAATTCCTCAAATATTCCTCAAAAATCCCTCAAATAATTTTCCTGCCTAGGGATAAGTTCCCTATCCAAGGATAATTTTCCTGCCCATGAATAATTTTCCCACCCATGGATATTTTCCCTGGCCGTCCAGGATTCTGTGGGAATCTTGCTGGGAATGCCCTGGAGCAGGATTTTCCCTGTTCTGCATCCCAGCAATGCCAGGCAGCTCCTGGGGATGGGCAGCAACAACATTCCCAGTGGGAATCCCAAAACATTCCAGCACCAGCCTGGAAAATCCCATCCCGCAGCTCCGGGAAAAAAATAAATCCAAAAAAAAAATCCTTATCCAAGGGTTTATTCCGGGATTTCTTGTGGGATTTCGGCCCTCTCTGGCATTCCCAGAGGAATTCCCAGCTGCCGCCTCTTCCCAAAAAACCCGGCCCGAATTCTCGGGTATTTGATTCCTTATCAGGGGGAGATCGGCAAAGGGAAGGAATTTATTTCGGGAATGATTGGATAAGGCAGAGCCAGGCGGCTCCACGACCTTAAAATCCACCTGTGAGCAGGGAAGGGGAAAAAAAAATAAAAGGGAGAAGAAAATCTCGGGAAGATTTCGCTGGAAAATTGAATTTTTTTTTTAACCTCCCTGCCCTCAGGGTCAATCCGCTCCCGAACATTTTCCTCCGAGAAAATGTTGCATTCCCGGCAGGAATTCGGGATCGGCGGCTCCGTGAAGGAAATTCAATGCCAGGCAGCCGGAAAAATGAGGAATATCCCGGGTGGGATGCAGGGAGAGCCCCTGGGATGGTCCCAGGGCTTGGCACATCCAGGGAGCAGCCGGGAAAAGCAACTCGAGGTGTTTTCCCTTTGCCAGGGGTTTGTTTATCCCGATTTTCCCGAATTTTTCCCGATTTTTTCTCGATTTTCCCCGGTTTTTCTCGATTTTTCCTGGTTTTTCCCGGTTTTTCCCGGTTTATGAGCCGCCCATCATCCTCATCTTCCCATGGGAGCCGCTGGATCTCCCACCTCGGAGCTGGCGGTCAAAAAAGGACGGGATGCGTTTCCATGGCAACGATTTCCTGCCAAAATCGGGGCTGCGGTCCCGGCCCCGCTGCCGGCCGGGTCCGGACCCACTCCGGCATTCCCGGGGTGAGATCCAGGCTGGATCCCCTGGAGCATTCCCGGCCCTGGAATGAGATCCAGGCTGGATCCTCTGGAACATTCCCGGCATTCCCGGGGTGAGATCCAGGCTGGATCCTCTGGAACATTCCCGGCATTCCCAGGATGGGATCCAGGCTGGATCCTCTGGAGCATTCCCGGTCCCCCTCCTGCTGCTCCTGCCTCAGGCACCCCTTCCCAGGGCCTTGTGCCCAGTGCGTGTCCCCTGGGTGTCCCCTGGATGTCCCCTGAATGTCCCTTGTCCCCCGGATGACCCTCTTGGGTGTCCCCTGCTCCCCCTGGATGTCCTTTGTCCCCTCCAGGTGTCCCCTGGGTGTCCCCTGGGTGTCCCTTGCTCACCCTGGCTGTGCCCCGTACCTGTTGAGTGTCCCCTGAGTGGTCTCTTGTTGTCCCCTGTCCCTCCTTTGGTGTCCCCTGATCCCCCTTGGATGTCCCCTGTCCCCCCGGGTGTCCCCTGAGTGTCCCCTGTTCTCCCCCTGATCCCCCTGGATTTCCCCCTTGGTGTCCCCTGTCCCCTCTGGGTGTCCCCTGGGTGTCCCCTGTTCTCCCCCTGCCCCCTGGGTGTCCCCTGATCCCTCTGTGGTGTCCGCTGTGCTCCCCCTGTTCCCCTTGGGTGTCCCCCTGGGTGTCCCTTGTCCCCTCTGGGTGTCCCCCGGCTGTCCCCGGTTTGCCTTGTGTGTTCCCTGCTCCTCCTGGGTGTCTCCTGTTACCCCCAGGGTCCCCCTGGGTGTCCCCTGATCCCCCCTGGATGTCCCCTGCTCCCCCCGGTCCCCCCTGGGTGTCACCCGGGTATCCCCTGTTCTCCCCCAGTTCCTCCTTGGTTTACCCCTGAGTGTCCCCTGTCCCCCCCGGCTGTCCCTTGTCCCCCCCTTGTTCTCCCTCTGTCCCCCCTGAGTGTCCCCTGCTCCCCCCTTATCCCCCCTGGGTGCCCCTTCTGCATGTCCCCTGTCCCTCCTGGCTGTCCCCCTGGGTGTCCCCCCTGGATGTCCCCCCTGAGTGTCCCCTGCTCCCCCCCAGCTGTCCCTTGTCCCCTCCCTGTTCACCCCCTGTCCCCCCTGAGTGTCCCCTGTCCCCCTTGCATGTCCCCCTGGCTGCCTCCCTCGGTGTCCCCCCTGGATGTCCTCCCTGAGTGTCTCCCCTGTTCTCCCCTGTCCCCTCGGCTGTCCCCACCCTGGCTGTCCCAGGGGTGACACTCCCCCCCCGGCCGGGGCCAGCTGTCCCTGTCTGGAACCCTCGGGAATTGTCCCCGTGCGGTGTCGGTGGCGGTGTCAGTGGCGGTGTCAGTGGCGGTGTCAGTGGCGGTGTCAGTGGCGGTGGCGGTGGCAGCCTGGGGGTGGCCCTGGCTGGAACCCTCTGGAATTGCCCCCGAGCGGTGGCGGTGGCGGTGGCCGTGGCGGTGGCGGCCCGGGGGTGGCCCTGTCTGGCTCAGGGTGACAGGGCCCCCGCGCTGTCCTTGGCGGGGATGATGGATCCCCGGCAGCAGCGAGGCCCTGAGGTGACAGCGGTGACGGATGGGCGCTCCCGCCGCCCCCGTGAGCACCGGGACCGCGGCGGGCTGTAAATATCCCCGGGGATGTCACCTCCCCCGGGAGCGCGGGCTTAACAAAGCCCGGCTTAGGGAAGGGCTGGGCCGGGGGGAAAGGGGGATTTGGGGCAGGGGGGACACCCCGGGATGGGCGGGGCAGGGGCTGCCCTGCCTCAGCTCCCTGCGGATGCTCCCTCTGGATCCTTCTGGATCATTCTGATTCTTTCTAGATCCTTCCAGATCCCTTTGGTTCCTCCTGAACCCCCCTGCATCCCTCTGCATCCTCCTGCATCCCTCTGCATCCTCCTGCATCCCTCTGGATCCTCCTGCACCCCTGCATCCCTCTGGATCCCTCTGGATCCTTCTGGATCTTTCTGCACACTCCCGCAACCTCCTGATTCCTCCTGCACCCTCCTGCGTCCTCCAGCCTCCTCCTGAATTTTCCTGCACATTCCAAAATCCTCCTGATTCCCCCTGCACTCTCCAAAATCCTCCTGATTCCCTCTGCATCCTTCTGATTCCTCCAGCGTCTCCTTGAATCCTCCTGCATCCTCCAGCATTGTCCTTCATCCGCCTGAATCCTCCTGATTCTCTCTGTATCCTCCTGCATCCTCCTGAATTTCTCTGCACCCTCCAGAACCCTCCTGATTCCCTCTGCACCCTCCTGCACCCCCTGCATCCTTCAGCGTCGTCCTTCATCCTCCTGCATCCTCCTGAATCCTCCTCCATACCCCTGCATCCTCCTCATTCCTCCTGCATCCTCCTGATTCTCTCTGTATCCTCCAGCATCCTTCAGCATCCTCCTGCATCCTCCTGCATCCTCCAGCCTCTTCCTGAATTTCCCTGCACCCTCTAAAATCCCCGATTCCCTCTGCACCCTCCTGCACCCCCCTGCATCCTCCTGCCTCCTCCTGCCTCCTCCTGCCTCCTCCTGCATCCTCCTTCATCCTGCAGCATCCTCCAGCCTCCTCCTGAACTTCCCTGCACCCTCTAAAATCCCCCTGATTCCCTCTGCACCCTCCTGTATCCTTCAGCATCGTCCTTCATCCTCCTGAATCCGTCTACATCCTGCAGCATCCTCCAGCCTCTTCCTGATTCCCTCTGCACACTCCAGAATCCTCCTGCATCCTTCTGCATCTTCTGCCTCCTCCTGCATCCTCCAGCCTCTTCCTGAACTTCCCTGCACCCCCCAAAATCCCCCTGATTCCCTCTGCACCCACCTGCATCCTCCTTCATCCTCCTTCATCGTCCTGCATCTTCCTGAATTTCCCTGCACTCTCCAGAATCCTCCTGTGTCTCCCTGAATTCTCCTACACCCTCCAGAATCCTCCTGATTCCCCCTGCATCCTCCTGCATCCCCCTGTATCCTCCAGCCTCTTCCTGAATTTCCCTGCACCCCCCAAAATCCTCCTGATTCCCTCTGCACCCTCCTGCACCCCCTTGTACCCTCCTTCATCCTCTTGTATCCTTCAGCATCGTCCTTCATCCTCCCGAATTCTCCTGCATCCTCCAGAATTCTCCTGATTCACTCTGCACTCTTCTACATCCCCCTGCATCCTTCAGCATCATCCTTCATCCTCCTGATTCCCTCTGCATCCTTCAGCCTCTTCCTGAATTTTCCTGCACCCTCCAGAATCCTCCTGGACCCTCCTGCATCCTCCTACATCCTCCTACAACCTCCTGCATTCTCCTGGATCCTCCTGCATCCTTCTGAACTTCCCTGCATCCTTCTGAACTTCCCTGCACCCTCCAGAATCCTCCTGATTCCCCCTGCATCCTTCAGCATCGTCCTTCATCCTCCTGAATCCTCCTGAATCCCTGTGCATCCTCCCGCATCCCTCTGTATCCTCCAGCATTGTCCTTCACCCTCCTGCATCCTCCAGCCTCTTCCTGAATTTCTCTGCACCCTCCAAAATCCTCCTGTATCTCCCTGAATCCTCCTCATTCCTCCTGAATCCTCCTGGTTCCCCCAGCATCCTCCAGCCTCTTCCTGAATTTCCCTGCACCCCCCAAAATCCTCCTGATTCCCTCCTGCACCCCCCTGCATCCTTCAGCATTGTCCTTCATCCTCCTGCATCCTCCAGCTCTTCCTGAATTTCCCTGCACCTTCCAGAATTATCTTGGACTCTCCTGCATCCTCCTGCATCCTCCAGCCTCTTCCTGAATTTCCCCGCACCCCCAAAATCCTCCCGGTTCTCTCTGCACCCCCCAAAATCCTCCTGTGTCTCCCTGACTCCTCCTGCACCCTCCAGCCCCTCCCTGGGATCCTGCACTCCTTGGAATGCCCAAATTCCCACCCCGGGCTGGAAAATCCCCTGGCGGGTGTTCTCCAGGTGGGGAAATTTCTAAAAAAAAAAAAGGGAAAATTCTCATCCCCGAGGCGCTGCCGGGGCTGGGAGCGCGGCCGGAGGGGAGGGAGCAGAGCCGGGAGGGCTCGGGCTGGAAAGGAGCCCAGGGAAGGAGGAAAATTCCTTATCTGCGGTTGAAAGGGAAATAAATAAATTAAAAAATCAGAAAGAACAAAAGAAAACTCCACCAGAGCGAACGGGAGATCTCTGGGAGGGGAATTGATAAACAGGAGCTTATCAGGAGGCGAGGATGATAATGAAGAGCTCTTCAAATCCGGGCCGGGAAGGGATTGGGATCCTCGGGAAGTGGGAAAGGCTGATAAGGGCCCGCGGTGACTCAGAAAAGTTCATTTAAATTTTAAAAAAAGGGAGGAAAAATTCCCCTTCTTTTGTTTTCAGTCCCTGAATTTCCCCGGGTGCAGCGCAGGGCAGAGGGGAGAAGGAAAATCCGCCCCAGGAGCGGCTCCCGGTGAGCTGAGCCCCCATGGATTCCTTGGGAATTCTCTTTTGAGGTGGTTTCAAAAAATCCCAAATCCCTGGCTGCCCTCCCGCTCCAAAAACTCATCGTGGGGAGGCACAGAATCCTCCAAAAAACCAACCTGCTATCCCCAAAAACCGTCCTGAATTCTCCTCAAACCATCCTGCATCCCCAAAAACCATCCTGAATCCTTAAAAAGCATCCTAAATCCTTCTCAAACCATCCTGCATCCCCTAAAACCATCCTGAATCCTCCAAAACCATCCTGAATCCTCCAAAAACCATTCTGCATGCCCAAAAACCATCCTAAACCCACCAAAACCATCCTGCATCCCCAAAAACCATCCTGAATCCTTAAAAATCATCCTAAATCCTCCTCAAACCATCCTAAACCCACCAAAACCATCCTAAACCCACCAAAACCATCCTACATCCCTAAAAACCATCCCAAATCCTCCAAAACCATCCTAGATCCTCCTCAAACCATCCTAAATCCTACCAAAACCATCCTGCATCCCTAAAAACCATCCTAAATCCTTCTCAAACCATCCTAAACCCACCAAAACCATCCTGCATCCCCAAACCCCATCCTAAATCCTCCAAAACCATCCTGCATCCTCAAAAATGACCCTAAATTCTCAAAACCGTCTTGCATCCCCCTCAATCCACCCTGAACCCTCAAACCCCGTCCTGCCCCCCAGAAATTCCCATTCCCGTCCCTCTCCCGCCACATTTTTCCCCAATTTCCTCCTCTTCCCGGATATCCTGGTGTAAATCCTCACTGGATGCCACCAGAAGGAAAAACAGAATCAGGGAAAAGAGGAAAAATCCCATTTTTTAATTTTTCAGTGCCTGTTTTGCTGGAAATTCCATCGGTTTATGGAATTTTCCTCCCCTTTTCCGTGATTGTTGTAAACAACCTTCAAACACTGCAAATATTCCAGGCGGGAAGCGGAGGAGATGATGGAGATCCCGGAGTTGATAAGGAGAGCTCGGAGCTGATAAGGCCGGGAGCTGCTTTTGTTTGTTCCTTTGTTTTCCCAAAAAACCACAAAAAAATTAATTCGGCTCTTCCCCGTTCATCCAATAAAGATCCAATAAATATCCAATAAAGATCCAATAAATATCCAATAAATATTCAGTAAATATCCATTAAATATCCAATAAATATCCAATGAATACCCAATAAATATCCAGTAAATATCCAGTAAATATCCAATGAATATCCAATGAATATCCAATGAATATTCAATAAATATCCAATAAATATCCAATAAATATCCAATAAATATCCAATAAATATCCAGTAAATATCCAATAAATATCCAATAAATATCCAATAAATATCTAATAAATATCCAATAAATATCAAATAAATGTCCAATAAATACCCAATAAATATCCAGTAAATATCCAATGAATATCCAATAAATATCCAATAGTTATCCAATGAATATTCAATAAATATCTAGTAAATATCCAATAAATATTCAATAAATATCCAATAAATATCCAGTAAATAGCCAATAAATATCCAATAAATATCAAATAAATGTCCAATAAATATCTAATAAATATCCAGTAAATATCCAATAAATATCCAGTAAATATCCAGTAAATATCCAATAAATATCTAATAAATATCCGATAAATATCCAATAAATATCCAATAAATATCCAATGAATATCCAATGAATATCCAATAAATATCCAATAAATATCAAATAAATGTCCAATAAATATCCAATAAATATCTAATAAATGTCCAATAAATATCCAATAAATATCCAATAAATATCCAATGAATATCCAATAAATAATCAATAAATATCCAGTAAATATCCAATAAATATCCAATGAATACCCAATAAATATCCAGTAAATATCCAGTAAATATCCAATGAATAGCCAATGAATATCCAATGAATATTCAATAAATATCCAATAAATATCCAATAAATATCCATTAAATATCCAATTAATATCCAGTAAATATCAAAAAAATATCCAGTAAATATCAAAAAAAATCCAGTAAATATCCAGTAAATATCCAATAAATATCCAATAAATATCCAGTAAATATCCAATAAATATCCAGTAAATATCCAATAAATATCCAATAAATATCAAATAAATGTCCAATAAATATCCAATAAATATCTAATAAATGTCCAATAAATATCCAATAAATATCCAATAAATATCCAATGAATATCCAATAAATATCCAATAGTTATCCAATGAATATTCAATAAATATCCAGTAAATATCCAATAAATATTCAATAAATATCCAATAGTTATCCAAAGAATATTCAATAAATATCCAATAAATATCCAATAAATATTCAATAAATATCCAATAAATATCCAATAAATATCCAATGAATATCCAGTAAATATCCAATAAATACCCAATAAATATCCAATAAATATCCAGTAAATATCCAGTAAATATCCAGTAAATATCCAATAAATATCTAATAAATATCCGATAAATATCCAATAAATATCGTGCTGGAAATTAAAATTTCCCTGCTCGGGGTTTGGGGAGCTCCGATTCCACACGGGAATGGCAGGTGGGGAAAAGGGGGGATGGATCCAGGGATGGATCCCGTGGGAAGGATTCCCTGTGTCCTTCTCCAACTTTTCCTGATCCCTGAGTTCTCCAGGATTCCAGGAGTCTTTTTCCCACCTTCCTGTGATCCCTGGAAAGCTCCAGGTGTCCTTCTCCAACATTTTCTGGCTCTGAAGTTCTCCAGGATTCCAGGTGGATTTTTTCCACCTTTTCCTGGCCCTGGAATATTCCAGAATTCCTGGTATCCTTCTCCCACTTTTCCCTGATTCCAGAGTTCTCCAGGATTCCAGTTTCTCCCAACTTTTCCTGGCCCTGGAATATTCCAGAACTCCTGGTGTCCTCCACCTTCCCCTGATCCCAGAATTCTCCAGAATTCCCAGTGTCCTTCTCCCACCTTTTCCAGCCCCTGGAACTCTCCAGAATTCCAATTTCCCAAGGTTTGTGACCCTGCTGCTCCCAAGATTTATGGATTTGGGAGCAGCCACTTCTTCTCCTCCCTCTGGGGGCTGAGGAATTTCCTCCCGCGTGGATCAGGGTGGATTCCCGGGAACTGGGCCGATCCCCTCCTGATTTTTATGCAATTCCCAGAAGTTTTTGCTCTTCCCAGAGCTGCGAAAAGTCCAAATTCCGAGGAAAAATGAGAGAAAAATGTCAAGGAAAAAAAACCTCGGTGGCGGGAGATGAATAATTCAGCTGCCGAGAGAACATTATCAGTTAATGATCTCTAATTATTAATTAATAATTGAGGCACTAATAGGCAGGAAATGAAATGCTTAATTGCATTATAACATAATTAATGGAATTAGCGGCTGGGAATTCAAGGAGTTACAGGGTTGGGGTTTTTTTTGAGGAAAAATCTGATTTTTCCAAGGTGGTTTTTGTTCCATTGGGACTTGGGGAGGTGTTGGAGAGGAGGAGGAGGAAAAGGAGGAAGAGGAGGAAAATTTGGGAGCTGCAGGATCACAAAACTAGGACAACTCTTCCCGAAATCATGGAATATCAGGGAAGGGATTTGCCGAAACTTTGAGACAGCACGGACCTGAAAATATTGAATTATTGGGAAAAAAATGTTTAAAAAAATCAATTTCTGGGCACAGACCTGAAAATGAGAATTAATGGGAAAATTTATAATTAATGGGAAAAATTATTTTAAAAAATCAAAATTTCTGGGCTAAAAATACAAATCCAGCTGAGTTTTCCTCTGTGAGGATGGACAGAATTGTGGATTCTCCTGGGTGTTCATGAATCCAAGGCCGAATTCCAGGGTTTTTATTGAAAAATCACAACTTTTCATTAATGACGGGGTGGGGGTTATGGGATGATTTTATTTTCATTCCCCGGGTCCCCTCCTGTCCCCGCTGCCATTCCAGAGGGACACAGATCGTTGTCCCTCCCTGGGAAATCGGGATTTTCCAGCAGTGGGATGCCCATTAAGGCAGCAGCTCCCATCTGCTGGCACTGGAAGGAGCCAATTAAATCCAGGGAATGCAATTCCAAAGCTGTTTGTAATTAATAAACCTTCAAACGCTCCAAATGACCCCGAATGTTCCTCCAGGAGAATTGTCGGAGGGAGGGTGGGTGAGGCCTGGATGGGAATTCCACGTCCTGATGAGGGTTTGGCTCCACTGAAAAATCCACCCCGAATTCCCCCATCCCAATCCCAAATCCCATCCCAAATTCCATCCCAAATTCCCATCCCATCCCATAAATCTCATCCTATCCCATCCCAAATCCCATCCCATAAATCCCATAAATCCTATAAATCCCATCCCATCTCTCACTCCACCCTGGCCCTTCCCATCCCAAATTCCCATACCCCATCCCTCAGTCCACCCCAAATTCCCACCCCAAATTCCTATCCCAAATTCCCATCTTATCCCAAATCCCATCCCAAATTCCCATCCCATCAATCCCATCCCATCCCATCCCAAATCCCATCCCAAATCCCATCACAAATTCCCATCCCAAATTCCCTTCCCAAATTCCCATTCCAAATTCCCATCCTATCCCAAATCCCCATCCCATCCACCTCATCTAATCAATCTCATCCCATCCCACCCCACCAAATCCCATCCCATCCCAAATCCCATCCCAAATTCCCATCCTATCCCAAATTCCCATCCCAAATTCCCATCCTATCCCAAATCCCATCCCACCCCTCATCCCTCATTGTGAAGGGATTTTTGGATTCCCCCATTCCCTGTGGGAAAAAGGGAACACCCCAAACCCTCCCCCCATTCCCAACTCCGAGCTTCCACCCTCTCCCTTCCCGGGAGAACGCTCCATGAATCCCAAACAAACAGATTCCGACTCTTTCAGGGTTTGTTTGGGTTATTTTTATTTTTTTGCTTTCCCTTTCATGGCCGATTTTCGGGAAGGCGGCGGCCAATGGGGAGGGAGGACGGGGATTGCAAAGGGAATCAAAGGAGCCTTATCACGGCAGGGCCAGGAGCGCGTGGAGCCTTGGAGATAGCGGGAGCGGGGCCGCACCACCCCAGGGGGGCCTCGGCTTTTTCCTTCGGCAAATTGCATCTCCTTTCCCTGTTTTTATGATTTTATTTGGGAGGGGTGGGATTCCTGCCCACCCCGGCGGGGTTTGGGATTGGCAGCTGCAGGAATTCCGCATGTCCTTGGATTAAAGGGCGGAGGGTGATGTGGGAATGAAATCCCAAAATCGTGGGGTGGTTGTTAAAGGGTGAACGATCCTCGTCTGCATTCCTGGAAATACCAGGAAAACTTGGGAAAGGGATTTTAGTGTCAGGTGTTGTTTTTTGGGGCAGAGGTCTGGGGTTTAAGGGGATAAAGGGATGGAGAGAGGGATGGATAATGGATGGATGGATAAAGGATGGAGGGATGGATGATGGATGGATGGATGGATGATGGATGATGGATGGATGGATGGATAAAAGATGGATGAATAAAGGATGGATAGATGGGTGGAATCTCGGATCAAGGAGATGGAGCCCCTCTGGAGCCAGGCTGGGAGAGCCGGGAATGCTCACCTGGAGCAGAGAAGGCTCCAGGGAGAGCTCAGAGCCCCTGGCAGGGCCTGAAGGGGCTCCAGGAGAGCTGGGGAGGGACTGGGGACAAGGGATGGAGGGACAGGACACAGGGAATGGCTTCAGACTGGGAAAGGGGAGATTGGGATGGGATATTGGGCAGGAATTCCTGGCTGGGCTGGAATTCCCAGATTTGCTGTGGCTGCCCTGGATCCCTGGCAGTGCCCAAGGCCAGGTCAGACAGGGCTTGGAGCAGCCTGGGATCATGGGAAGTGTCACTGGATGGATTTAAGGTCCTTTCCCACCCAACCCATTCCCACAGATCCCAAACCTCTTCCCATTCCCTCATTCCCACTCAAGGGTACCCAGAGCTCCGGCTCTAGGAGCTAAAGAGGAACAACAGGTTCTGAGGAGAATTTGAGGAGGAAAAACCAGGAGAAAGGATGGATAAAGCCCTGGGAGGGTTTTCCATTGGGATTTAAACCCTCTGGATGGAAATCCCGCCGGAACAACGCTGGGGAGAGGCTGAGCCGACCCAATCCATGCCCAGCCCCAAATCCGTGCTCTCATCCCTGCAGGAAGGCGTGTGGCCAGCTTTGGTTGGGGTTTTGGAGTTTCACTCAGGGTTTTTGGAGCGTTTGTTTTTCCCATTCCGCCAGGCTTGGCAGGATTTCAATCCTCCTCACCTCAATAAAAGGCTCCGCGTGTTTCTGCCGGAATGACCTTTTCCACAGGCACAAAACCCAAAAGCTTTCCTGGCGTTCGGAGGGGGAGAGACTAAAGCTGGGTTTGATGAAAAACAAAACCTCCCTCTCCAGGGGCGACATCCCTCTGAACCAGAAAAAATGGGAATGGTGAGGGGTTGGGATAATTTGCATGAACACCGGGATTTTTGTGTGGGATGGGGCAGGAAAACTCCTGAGCTCCCCCCCGAGTGCCTCCAGGATGCTCAGAGCACTTTGAGAGGATATTTGGGATATTCCAGCCTGAATCCAGGAGAACCTGCCTGTTCTCCATCCCCACAGGGCAGCCTGGGGATAAATAATCCTGCTGGAAGCTGCTGGAATCCACGGAAGCTCCTCGTGTCCTGGTGCCTGCATCCCGTTTATTAGCACGTCGTTGAGGTTCATTAATCGAGCATAAAACTGTAATTAAAAATAATCCTCTTTTCTTGAAGGGAAAAAAAATATATAAATGAGGAGGACGTGGAAGGAAGGGAAATAAACCCCGAGCCTGAATGGGCTTTAATTGCAGCTGTGGGAACAGCACGGCAAAACAATTTGCTGGCTTTGTTTTTCCTCCCGCAGGGATGAGCCAGGAGAAGCTGGGGAAGAGCCCTGAAAACCTCCCCATCCCAGCTGGAATTTTGTTGTTCCCAACAATCCCAGGCCTGGCTGATCCCTGCTGGCTCAGGAGAGGAGCAGGGTCGGGGTTTCTCTGATTTATCTCCCTGGGTGAGGATTTCATTTCAAGCTGGAGGATGCTCCAAGCAAAGCCAGGCCTGCTCCAGCTTTAATTGGGCCATATTTCAATCCCAGTTCATCTGTTCCGTGCGGATTCCTCCTCGTCCTGGCTCCATAAAGTTTTATTAAGTGATATATCAAGGAGCAGAGACGGAAAAGGCCGGGCCCTGCTCACAGGTTGGAAGGAGGGAGGTGCTGGTGCCTGGCTCAGCTCCGGGAATCCTTCCTGTCAGATTCCAGTGGGAACAGCTGGGAATGTCATCCCGCAGGGAAAAACATCGTGGGGAGGGGATTTATGGACATGGGGGAGAACCCATGGGCAGCGTGGATCTCTTGCCAGGGTTTTTCACAGCTGTTGGGATGCTGCCTGTGGAAGATTCAGGATTTGGGGGATCCCAAGGATGGAGGAGGAGTGGGGTATCCTGGGATGATGGGAGCCAGGAAGATTGGGATGTCCTGATGGGAGCCAGGAGGAGTGGGATGTCCTGGGGCAATGGGAGCCAGGAAAAGCAGGATGTTCTGGGATGATGGGAGCCAGGAGGATGTCCTGCTGGGAGCCAGGAGGAGTGAGATTTCCTAGGGCAGTTCCAAGGCTGGAGGAGGAATGGGATGTTCTGGGATGATAGGAGCCAGGAAGATTGGGATATCCTGGGAGGATGGGAACCAGGAAGAGCGGGATGTCCTGGGATTATGGGAGCCAGGAATATTGGGATGTCCTGCTGGGAGTCAGGAGGAACAGAACATCCTGAGATGATGGGAGCCAGAAAGGTTGGGATGTCCTGGGAGGATGGGAGCCAGGAAGATTGGGATGTCCTGGGATGATGGGAGCCAGGAGGAGCGGGATGTCCTGGGGTGATTTTGAGGCTGGATGAGGAGTGGGATGTCCTGGGATGATGGGAGCCAGGAATATTGGGATGTCCTACTGGGAGTCAGGAGCAACAGAACATCCTGGGAGGATGGGAGCCAGTAAGATTGGGATGTCCTGGGATAATGGGAACCAGGAGGAGCGGGATGTCCTGGGATGATGGGAACCAGGAAGATTGGGATGTCCTGGGATGATGGGAGCCAGGAATATTGGGATGTCCTGCTGGGAGTCAGGAGGAACAGAACATCCTGGGATAATGGGAGCTGGAAGGATCAGGATATTCTGGGATGGCACCATCACACAGGAGCCAGGGACTCCCCTTTCCCTGCCCTCCACGAGCTGTTCCCACACCTTTTCCCTGCACTCCGCCAGCCGAGGTTATTTGGGAAAGCCGTGGAATTACCCCTGGTTATCCGCACTCAGCAGCTGATAACGGGGCCGTGTTTAAGCCGATTGCTGCTGGAGATAAAGGATTCCCCGGAATCTCCGTTCACTTTTGTTAAACTTCTGACAGCGAAAGGAAAAAAAAGAAATTATTTTAAAAAAAGAGAAGAAACCAGTCTTGGAAAGGGCTGGGCCTGCCCCTGATTCCCATCTCCGATTAGGATACCAGGAATGCTGTGGGAGATCCATGAGGCGCTGTTTGATATTCCAGGCTGGCACTGGATCATTCCTGAGGAGCCGCCTCGGTGTCCTTGAGGAGAGCTCCGGGAAACGCCGGATCCGCCGCCTCTGCCCGTGCCCTCCACATGGAGCGGGAAGAGCAGCAGGGCTGGGAGTGGGAGTGGGAATGGGAACGCCGCCCCAGAGGGACGGGGAGGGGATGGGAGAGGCTGGGGGGATAAAATCTGCTGGAGGTGGAGTGGCTGCAGGGCAGAGCAGGGACAAGAGGGGTCTGAGGACCACGAGGTGACAGAAAAGGGGCCTGGAGACCAGGAGGTGGTGGAAAAGTGGTCTGGAGAACAGGAAATGGCAGAAAGTGGCCTGAGGACGAGGAGGTGACAATTCCTTCATGAAAAGAAGGAGGAGAAATGAATTTGGTGCTTCACGCAAGCTTCAAAAACTCATCAAGGTTCAGAAACTCATCAAAGTTCAAAAATTCATCAAGGTTCAAAAATTCATCAAGGTTCAAAAACTCATCAAGGTTCAAAAACTCATCAAAGTTCAAGAATTCCTCGAGGAGTGGCATGGCTGCCGAGAGGCTGAGGTTGGGAAGGCGGGATTCCCGTGCTGGAGGCATGGGAAGGAGGGAGCCAAAGGCTCCGCCAAGCCCCGGCAGCGTTGGGATGATCCCAACGCTCCTCCAGGAAACCTCCGGCGCTGTCCCCGCTTAGCGCACATTAATGGCCCTTGATTTAACTCGAGTTCACGTTAGATCTCCGTGTTGATTGCCGGAGTTAATTAGGGAGTTAATTACCAGCTAATAACTTTGTTGCTAATGGCCGTGACGGGTTTTTGGCAGGGCTGTCAGGAGGGTCTCCTGGGCAGGATCCTTGGTACGGAACTGGAGGCGCTGAAGGCGAACAATTCCAGGATTTTTTTTCCTTTGATGAACATTGAATTATCCTGATATCTCCCACTCTTGTGCTCGCTCGTTATCTGTGGGTAATTAAGATTGAAGAGCTGCCGATAAGGGACCGAAGCAATTTGATTTTTTGATGTCACAAATTGAGATTTGTCCCTCAATTCCTGCTTCCCATCCTTCCCTGAATTCCCAGCCCTTCTACACCTCCACAGGTGCCATCCCAAATCCTCTGCCTCCAATTCTGGGAGAATTCCAGGGTTTTTCAGGCCCTGTGGAAAATCAGCCGAGATTTCCCAGGAGCAGCTCTGCTCTTTGCCCATGGGTTCCGTCCCCTCCTCATGGAATTCCTCAAGTGTTTCCCTCGCCTATCACATCCCAATAAAAACTGGGATAAACTGGTCCAAAGCTGTGCCTGAGCACGGCCAGCCTGGATGGGATGGGGATTCCCAGGCAGCAGCCAGAGCTGCGGGAAGCTTTGGGGATGATCAGGAAATGAGTGAAGGAGCAGTGTGGGGTTCCTCTGATGCTTTTAGTTTTATCTTTCATATATTCAGGCTCTGTGGTGCCCAGGGGTGCAGCTCTGAGCTCACAGTCAGTGTCAGAGCAGGGAGACAAAACAAATCCTTGTCCTGCTGCACACCAAGGACAACTTTCAGCCCAACAGCACAAACAAGGGTGGCTGGAGGGAGGAACAAGAAGGATGGGAGCTCACAGCCTGGAGCTGGGATTGGACAATTAAACCCCAATGTGCAAATGGACCAAAACTTATAAAAATGTGAGACCTTGTGACCGGTCATCCATTTTGTGACCATTTTGTGTCCATTTTGTGTCCATTTTGTGACCATTTTGTGACCATTTTGTGATCATTTTTTGTCCATTGTTTAACCATTTTGTGTCCATTCTGTGACCATTTGGGGTCCATTTTGTGACCATTTTGTGATCATTTTTTGTCCATTTTGTGTCCATGTTGGGACCATTTTTGGGTCAATTCTGTGTCCATTTTGTGTCCATTTGGGGTCCATTTGGGGTCCATTTTGTCACCATTTTGGGTCCACCTTGGGTATAGCCCTGGTTAGGATCCTGTCCTACCCAAGGTGTACCCTAAAGGCCTTTTAATAAATATCTCCTTTATTCTCTAGATTTACCCTTAAAGGCCTTTCAATAAATATTTACTTTATTCTCCAGCTCTGCCCAGTCTCTGTTCCAGCTCAGCCTTCCCAAGGCATCCCCTCAGCCCCAAAACCTTTTCAGGTGACACATTTGAAAGCAGGGATGATACTGAGCCATGGTTTTGGAGCCCTTACAGCCTTTTTCCATGTCCCAGCACATTCCTGGGGTTTGCCAATTCCCGAGGATCCACTGGGATTGGTGGCACTCCCGGGGCTCTCCTGTTCTCACAGCTCCCAGCTCCAAACACAACAGCACCGGGAAGAGCCGAGCCAAGGTTTTGTCACCTCCCCCAGCAGATGGATGGGAGCATTCCAGGGAGCCCAGGCAGCTCCAGCCTGGCAGCTCTTGCCAGCCTTTCCCACCTCCCTGAGCCGGGGATAAACTGCTCTGGATGGGGACAGGGAGGGGCTCTGCGAGGACACATGGAATGAGCTCGGGACAAAACATCCCTGAGAAAAATCGGTGTCACTGCCACACCCTGAGGTGTCACCAGGGCTTGGGTTGTGTCCTGCTCCTGCTGGGAAATTGGAGAATCCCAGAATCCCACAATGGGTTGGAAACAACCTTAAAGGTCACCCAGTGTCACCCCTGCCATGCCCAGGGACACCTCCCACTGTCCCAGGTTATCCCAGCCTGGCCTTGGGCACTGCCAGGGATCCAGGGGCAGCCACAGCAAATCTGGGAGTTCCAGCCCAGCCAGGAATTCCTGCCCAATATCCCACCCCAATCTCCCCTTTCCCAGTTTGAAGCCATTCCCTGTGTCCTGTCCCTCCATCCCTTGTCCCCAGTCCCTCTCCAGCTCTCCTGGAGCCCCTTCAGGCCCTGCCAGGGGCTCTGAGCTCTCCCTGGATCCTTTCCCTTCTCCAGGTGAGCATTCCCGGCTCTCCCAGCCTGGCAGCCACCCTTCCATCCAGACATTCCCTCGGCACAGCTCTCCTGGCACCCATCCCTGGCTCAGCTTTGCTCCCAACCCCTCCTTATCACCGCGGTGCACGCGCCGCCACCTCGGGGAAACCTGGGATCTGAGGAAGGCAGAGGGAAAATTCCCAATCCTGGCATCCCTGCCAGCCTGGGAGGTGTTGGGAAGGCTGCAGTGACGGGCAGGGGTGGCAGGATTTGTTTTCCTTCCCTGGAGCGGAGCAGAGCAGTGAGATCCCAGCCTGGAGCTGATTCCGTAGGGGAGGCGGCCAAGCCTGGGGGAACCCCAGTGCCAGGGCAGCTGCAGCTGCTTTGGAGAGGTGAATCCCTTCCCAAATAGCTCTGGAATGAGGTGGGATGGGGACATGAGGGATTTCCATCCCTTTTATTCCAGAACTCACTGGTTTTCCTGCTCTGGAGAACCAGAACCCCTTCCCCAACCCCCTCTGAATTCCTACAGGAGCTGCCAAGCCCAGGAGGGAACAATTCCGTGCTGGGATGAGGGAGAGGCAGGAAAACCCTTCCAGAACCAGGAGTGAGGGGTGGGAATTCACATCCTGGGTCAGTGGAAGCCTCAAAACTCTCCAACAAAGGGAGCGGGAGGAGCTGGGCCATGCTGGGCTGTGCTGGGCTGGGATTTATCCAGCCCTGGATCCCAGCAGGGCGGGTAACCCGAGGCTCTGGAGCAGCCCCTGACCCCGTCCACATGAGTAATTCCATGGATTTGCCAACGTCTGGATGCACCGGGAAATAACGATCTGGGAATCGATGAACGCTCACAATTACACCCCACAAACACAATGAACCCAGCCCTAAACACCCAAAAAACTCCTCCAGGTTTTTGCCAGTATCCCAGTATGGAGCTTTCCTGGAAATCCAGTTCAGAGCCAGGTCCTGCCACCTGAAAACTCCTTTTAAAAAATATTTTTTTTTTCCCCCGCAGTTTCTTTTGAGGCTGCTGCAGGATTGGAGCTCCGGCGGCTGAATGGATGCAGCTGCAATCAGCCTGTGGTGAATGATGCTCCAAATTGCAGCTCCCGGGATGCCGGGGGGGCCAGAGCGGAGCCGGGAGCAGGTGACGGTGTTTGAATGTCACTTAAAGTTCATTTTCATTATTTTAATTGTCACCGGCAAAATCTCCCCATCCAGGCCTGATTATGCTGGGAGAGAAAATCAGGACTTAAATCCCAATCAATCAGAGCTGGAAGTGTTGCTGCAGCACCGGCAGTGGGGCCTGAGCTGTGATTAAAGGCGGGGATTGGGGATCCAGGGAAAGGCTCCTGGGAAGGATCCTTCTGCTGTCCCTGGGAGTGTCAGGGATTTGTGGAGAGCCACAAGGTCCTCACTGATCCCCAATTTTTTTTTCCACCATCTCCTCAACCCAGACAATCTCCAATGCCGGGGATTTGTGCAGGGCCGCAGCCAAAGCTCCGGGATGAGTTTTTGCGAGGATCGGGTACCATGGACAGCTCATTCCCGGCTCTTAGCGCCGCGTCCCGGCTCTCCGCGGGGATCTGGGGGGCCCGGGGGGCATTGGGGAGATAATTTCAGTTATCAGTTGGAATTATCAGATGGAATTATCAGGTGGAGTTATCAGATGGAGTTATCAGGTGGAATTATCAGATGGAGTTATAAAATGGAATTATCAACTGTAGTTATCAGCTGGAGTTACCAACGGGAATTATCATCTGGAATTATCAGATGGAGTTATCAGTTGGAATTAAAAACTGGAGTTATCAGCTGGAATTCCAGCCAGCAGCTCCAGGGCCACCAACAGCAGAAGGACCTGGAGCTGCTGGAGGAAGTTCAAAGCTAAACACGGAGCTGCTCCAAGGGCTGGAGGCCCTCTGGATTCTGGGAGAGCTGGGAATGCTCACCTGGGGAGGGGAAGGATCCAGGGAGAGCCCAGAGCCCCTGGCAGGGCCTCAAGGGGCTCCAAGAGAGCTGGAGAGGGACTGGGGACAAGGGATGGAGGGACAGGACACAGGGAATGGCTTCAAACTGGGAAAGGGGAGATTTAAATGGGAGATTGGGAAGGAATTCCTCCCTGTGAGGGTGGGATGGAATTCCCAGATTTGCTGTGGCTGCCCCTGGATCCCTGGTTGGGATAACCTGGGGCAGTGGGAGGTGTTCCTGGGGATGGCAGGGGTGACACTGGGTGACCTTTAAGGTTGTTTCCAACCCATTGTGAGATTCTGGGATTCTTCAATGTCCCAGCAGGAGCAGGACACAACCCAAGCCCTGGTGACACCTCGGGGTGTGGCAGTGACACCGATTTTGGTGTGAGGGTGGAGAGGGGCTGGGCTGGAATTCCCAGATTTGCTGCCCCTGGATCCCTGGAAGTGCCAAGGCCAGGTTGGATCCATCCAGTCTCATGGAAAACATCGAGATTGGAACCGGCTGGGGTTTAAATCCCTCCCAACCCAAACCATTCCAGGATTCTGGAATTCCACCCGGGCAGAGCCCAATCCTGCTGCTTTTAACACCAACAATTAACGGGGGGGCAAATAAAAAGCTGCTTCATAAAGGGCTGCAAAGTGGGAGCTCCTTCCAAACAAACCAATTTGCAGGGAGATGGAGCCGGTGAGATCCGGCAATAATTTAATAACCAGCTCGGAAAAAAACCCAACAATGAATTTAAGAGCAATTTTTGTTGTTGTTGTTGTTGTTGTTTTTTCTAAGAGAGAAACATCAACTCCGCAGGGAAATAAATGGAATAAACGGAGCCCAATCTGCACAAACATTTGTTTTGTTATCTCTGGAAAATCAATAAACACGGGGCAATTATGGCCTCGATGAATCCCCCAACTTCGGATTCTCTCTCCAGGCTTCCTGCTCGATGGGAATTCATTACATTTCCCTTTCTTCATCCGGATAAATTCGCCTGGGTTTTTTCCCCCTTTCTCAAGCCCAGCCAGTGGTTTTTTTTTTCCTTGAAATGTTTCATTTTTCTTTCCCTGGCATTGTGGAGGCAGAGGGAAGTTCCCCTCAGCTCTGATCTAATCCAATTAAATGTAATTTAATTGCTGGGCAGGCTCGGATTCGTCAGGAATTCCAGCAGCAAATAAATCAGAGTAAAGAGCTGGGCCTGACATGGATCTTCCTGGTTTCCAGCTAAAATCTCCCGGTTTGGGTTTCGGCGGCTCGGCCAAGCTCGGCTTTACGAAAGCCGCGTCCATTCCTTCTCCCTTCCTTGATTTTGGAGCCATCTGGATCAGATCCAGGGAGGAGGCAGATCCCAAATTCTTCTCTGTCCTTTGTCTTGCCTGGAGAACCCTTGGGATCCTCAAACCTTTGGGATACTCAAACCTTTGGGATACTCAAACCTTTGGGATACTCGAACCTTAGGGATACTCAAACCTTTGGGATACTCGAACCCTTGGGATCCTCAAACCTTTGGGATCCTCAAACCTTTGGGATACTCAAACCTTTGGGATACTCGAGCTTTTGGGATACTCAGATCTTTGGGATACTCCAACCTTTGGGATACTCAAGCCTTTGGGATACTCCAACCTTTGGGATACTCGAGCTTTTGGGATACTCAAACCTTTGGGATACTTGAACATTTGGGATACTCAAGCCTTTGGGATACTCGAACCCTTGGGATACTCAAACCTTTGGGATGCTCAAACCTTTGGGATACCCAAACGTTTGGGATACTCAAACCTTTGGGATACTCAAACCTTTGGGATGCTCAAACCTTTGGGATACTCAAACCTTTGGGATACTCGAACCCTTGGGATACTCAAACCTTTGGGATACTCAAACCTTTGGGATACTCAAACCTTTGGGATCCTCGAACCTTTGGGAAAGTCTTCCCTATTTTCTGCTGGAGCAGTTCCCTTCCCTTCCCCAAAATCTGGGAATTCTCCATGGAGACCCCAGCGGCCCCGCCCACCCTTCCCAAAGCGCAGAAATAAATGGGAACAATTATCAGCCAATATCGCCCAGGGGTGCCCAATTATCGATTTTTTAAGGGAGGAGAAGCACAGAGGAACTGAAAACACATTCCCAGCCCATTGGAAAAGCCACTCAGCGTGGTGTCAACACCCTCTGGGAATTCTGGACATTTTCCCTCTTCCCACAGCGTCTTCCATTTTCACACCAGGCTTTTGTTCTGCTTTGTTTTCCAAATTTTTTTTTTTAAGGTCTCATGGAAACATCTTTGGAAGCGTTGATTTTCCAACCTCCTGATGGGGTTGGAGGGAACACTGGGAGAGAGCCCGGACTGCTCAGGGGGTTGGGATTTATTTGGGATGCTCAGGAATCTGGGAAGGATCCTTGTGCTGTCCCTGGGAGTGTCAGGGATTTGTGGAGAGCCACAAGGTCCTCACTGATCCCCAATTTTTTTTCCACCATCTCCTCAACCCAGACAATCTCCAAGCAAAACATGATGGAGCTTCCAGGCTGCAGGAATCAGGGATAAAAATAATAATAACAAAAAGTTAAAATAGAGGGGGAAAAGAATTTAAAATGGAGAAAAAAAGAAGTTAAAATTCACAAAAAGAACAATCCTGAAAGCAGGGAATGTTTCCCACTCTCGCTGAGGGTTTGGAGTCGCTCCCTCACCACTTCCCCCAGGGATTGCTGCTTTTCCCTGTAATTAGCAGCGAAGTGTGAGCGCTGCCGGGAGCCAAGAGTCTCCCTCGGATCCCACTCGGGCTTTTCCCCTCGGTGTTTTCTTCTCACCACATTCAATTAAACCCGGACTGGCTGCCAACAAATCCCTCGGAGCAGCCAAACCCTCCCTGGGCTCTCGTGTCCGTGTCACCCCCCAGAAAGGAACAACCCCATCGTCCTGGGGGGCTTTTCCAGCCTCTGTAATTCCAGATTTTGGGAAAGAATAACTGGGACCAGGCACAGGCAGGAGCGGCTTTAACAATTTCTAGTTCCTCTTCTCATCTGCTGATTTTTTCGCTTTATATGTAAAACAATTCAGATTCCTTTTTAGAATTTCAAAGGAAAACCTAAATAAATAAAAATAAAATTTAGAACATAAAATGGAATTATTCTTAGAATATAAAAATAAATTTTAGAAATAATAAATGTTAGAAATAATAAATTTTAGAAACAATAAATTTTAGAAACAATAAATTATATAATTAACAAATTTCAGAAATAATAGATTTTGTAATTCATACATTTCATAATTCATATGTTTCATAATTCATAGATTTTATTAAATTAATTTAAAAATATTTTTTAGAACTTTTTCATCATTGCACTTCACCAGCAACACAAACTGAGAAATTTTATCCTCCCCAAGCCTCGCCCTGGTGCCATGAATCCTTTTTTTTTTTGGCCAAGCTGGGAATGCCAAGGCTGAGGGAGATTTTGGGGAGCCCTTTTTGACTTTTCCTTGGCATTTTCCGCTGCCAAACTCCTCCACTCCGGACAGAAGCAGAGAAGAATCCCTGAATAAAACATGAAACAGAAAACAAATCCTTCCTGGCACCTGGATCCCTCCCTTCCCAGGGCAATCCCGAGGCTTTAATTGTTTGATTTACTGCCGGAGTCACTCTGCCAGCAGCGATAAATAAAGTTAATTAATATGGGGAACCCCTGCCATGGGCTGGGAATTCCTGGGAGCGGAGGGATGGGATTTGGTGGGGCTGCTGGAGGAAGGAAGAGCCCAATTCCCTCTCCTCCCTCCTGTGATCCATCATCCTTTATTTGTTTGGCTGCTGGAAGGAGCTCGGCTCTGATTCCTGCTCGTTTTCCTTCTCTTTTTCGCTCCCTCCTTCCCCAAGGACCCGCGGCGCTGATCAGGGAAGAGTTTCAGTGATTAAAGACGTGGAAATGATGGAATTTTCTCCTGGAGAACGGAAATCTGGTGCCAAGCGTGGAGTGGGAACGTCCTGGTGTGCCAAAAGATGGGAGGAAAATGGGGAATTATTGATTCCAGCAGGACAGAGTCCCTCATCCATCCGATTTCCACCAATTCTTTTGTTGGGATGAAGTTATGCATCCTCCACAGATCCAGGAGTTTTCTTTGGATGGTTTTCAAGTTGGATTTTATCAGGGAAGGGTTTGGAACAAATGGAAGATGTCCCTGTCCAAGGAATGGGGCGGAACTGGATGAACTTTAAGGGAATTTTTGGGATTTAACAGCGAGTTTTCAGCCCAAAGAAAATTTGGGATGAAGATATCCCCAGCTGGGACGAAGTTACGCATCCTCCACAAACCCAGGAGATTTCTTGGGATGGTTTCCATGTTGGATTTAACAGAGGAATGGCCTGGAGCACGTTGGAACTGTGGGAGATGTCCCTGTCCAAGGAATGAGGTGAAACAGGATGAACTTTAAGGTTTTTGGGATTTAACAATGAACTTTTAGCCCAAATAAAATTTTGGATGAAGATATCCCCAGTTGGGATGAAGTTACACATCCTCCACAAATTCAGGAGTTTTCCTTGGATGGTTTCCATGTTGGATTTAACCAAGGAATGGCTGGGAGGACCCTGGGACGGTGGGAGATGTCCCTGTCCAAGGAATGGGGTGGAACTGGATGAACTTTAAGGGAATTTTTGAGATTTAACAGCGAGTTTTCAGCCCAAAGAAAATTTGGGATGAAGATATCCCCAGCTGGGATGAAGTTACACATACTCCACAAATTCAGGAGTTTTCCTTGGATGGTTTCCATGTTGGATTTAACCAAGGAATGGCTGGGAGGACCCTGGGATGGTGGGAGATGTCCCTGTCCAAGGAATGGAGTGGAACTGGATGAAATTCAAGGTTTTTGGGATTTAACAACTAATTTTTAGCCAGAAGAAAATTCAGGATGAAGATGTCACAGCTGGGATGAAGTTACACATCCTCCACAAATCCAGGAGATTTCTTTGGATGGTTTCCATCTTGGATTTAACCAAGGAATGGCTTGGAGCAACCTGGGACGGTGGGAGATGTCCCTGTCCAAGGAGTGGGGTGGAAATGGATGAACTTTAAGGGAATTTTTGGGATTTAACAGCGAGTTTTCAGCCCAAAGAAAATTTTGGATGAAGATATCCCCAGTTGGGATGAAGTTACACATCCTCCACAAATCCAGGAGATTTCTTTGGATGGTTTCCATCTTGGATTTAACCAAGGAATGGCTGGGAGGACCCTGGGATGGTGGGAGACGTCCCTGTCCATAGCAGGGTGGGGAATGGGATGAATTTTGAGGTCCCTCCCACCCAAACCATTCCATAATTCCGTGGCTCATCCTGGATCCTCTCCAAGGTGGGTATGAACCCAAGCAGCTCCCTCGGTACCAAACCTCCCCACGCTTTCCTGGATCAGGATTTGACCCCGGAATTTTGCTGATTTGCCCAGTCAGACCGGGCCATGTTCCCAGGGATTTTTCCCAGTTTTCCAAGCTTCCCGCACTTCCCCTCTGCAGTGCCTTGGGAATGTGCTCCAACATCTGCCAGCCTGACTCCTCCAGAGCTGTTTGGGATGATTTGTGTCCTCTGCACGGGATTCCTCGGCGAGGTGGAAACTTCTCCCTGGATCAGTGGGAAGGGACAGGCTGGAATCTCTCTGGAATTTTGGGAATTTTAAATCCCAAATCCCTCCCTGGCTGCCGGACGTGCCTGAGCCTCCCTCCCTGATGGAATTAACGCCTGATTTATCCTTCTAATGATTCCTAAATTATTTCCTGAGGACAAGGAGGGTTTGGGATTGTTTAGGAGCAGATCTTTTATCTGTTTTTATCCCTAATTGGGTCCAAGATACCCAAACCAACATTTCTTTATTTATTTTTCCAGAAAATAGAAGAAATCTGGGAGCATCCAGTGCCTGGAGCAACAAATGGGTTGGTCCTGCTCTGTCACCGACAGAATTTTCCCATTTTCCCACTTTTCCCATCCCTTCCTTCCATGGAAACTGAAAGGACAAAGAGCTGCAGCGCCTGGAGTTGGAACAGGTCAGGTTTCAGAGCGGAATTGGTTGAAATTGCCCAAATTTGTCATTTTTAAGGCCAGAAGTTGCCGCTTCCCACGCTGAACCTGACATTTTGCCTAATGATGGCCATGGAAATTCCCCCAGGAATTCCCAACTGCCCGGGGATGGAGCAAAGCTGTTTTTAAATCAACACCTGACCTTTGGAAATGGATCTCAGGATTAATGGCCAGGTCAGGTTTTATTTCAGCCAGAGCTTGGTTGGCTTCATTTTCCAGACATCCACACCAGGCACTGCTCCTTTTGCTTTAAAATCCACCAAAATTACTCCAAGTGCTCCAAATTCCCTCACCTGGCAGAGTTTTCCAAGGAATTAAATAATTTTATATAAAATTTATATAAAATAAATATCTTTAAATATCCTATAAAGCTGCAATTTAATTGGACAAAAGCCCCAGAGTGAAGCTCTGAGGCCAGGAGTTCAAACATCCCCAACCAGAGCCACAGGGGATGGAAGAGAATCCCAAAGAATGGAAATGGAAATGGATTTCAGGGAGATTAAAATCCAGCGTGGTCTGGAGCTGCCTGGAGCCTCGTCAGGATTGTCGGGAGCAGGGATGAGTGTTGCTTTGGAAAATCCAATGTCGTGGTTGTTAATGATGGAATTTCCATCCCCCTGCTCCGTTTCCCGTCCCCTGAGTCCCCGGACAAGGATCCAAAGTTTTTCTGGAGGCAAAGGATCTGCCCTGGGGATGAGGAGCAGGACGTGTCCACAATTCCCGGTTTGTGGGGCCAGGAAAAGGAGGATTGGCTCTACCCAGAGGATGCCAAACCCTGGCTGGGGCTGGCAGAAAAGGCTCAGCCTCCGTTCCTGCATCTCTCAGCCCTGGGAGAGGTTGCAAGGAACAGATCCCGTTCCCTTGGAAAAGGGAACAGTTTCCAGTTTCCTGTTCCCTTGGAAAAGGCCGGACTGGCCCCAAAATTCCCTTCGGGTTGTGCTGCTCCAGCTCCAGGATCCCATCCCAGGGAGGAGCTGGAGATTGAGAGATCAGAGGGATGGGGAAGCTCTGCTCTGCAGCCAGGCTGGGAGAGCTGGGAATGTTCACCTGGAGAAGGGAAGGATCCTGGGAGGATCTGAGGGGGGCTCCAGGAGAGGGACTGGGGACAAGGGATGGAGGGACAGGACACAGGGAATGGCTTCAGACTGGGAAAGGGGAGATTTGGTGGGATATTGGGAAGGAATTCCTGGCTGGGCTGGAATTCCCAGATTTGCTGTGGCTGCCCCTGGATCCCTGGCAGTGCCCATGGCCAGGCTGGGATAACCTCGGATGGTGGGAGGTGTCAGGGTTGGAAGTGGATGGGATTTAAGCTCCTTCCAACCCAAACCATTCCAGGGATTTGTTCTCCCGTCCCTCTGTGGGTGCTGCAGGAACAGCCCTGGACACCGGGAATCTGCTGGGCAGGAGGGCCTGGAGTGCCAGGACACTGCCAGAGGGCAGGGATGGATGGGATTTTGGGAAGGAATTCCTGGCTGGGCTGGAATTCCCAGATTTGCTATGGCTGCCCCTGGATCCCTGGAAGTGCCCAAGGCCAGGTTGGGATAACCTGGGATAGGGGAAGGTACCCATGGCAGGGGTGAGCTGAGCTGCTTTGAAGATTCCTCCCATCCCATCCCACTCTGGAATTCTGTCTGCCGGCAGGATTCCCCTGCTCGGCGAGGCGATGGCTTTGCCATGTAAATGCGTTTTCCATGTAAATGCGCTTTGAGGGCTGTTTAGCAGGAAGTGACAGCGGTGACAGCTCCGATCCTCCCGGGAATCGCTGCAGTCACTGTTGGTTTTCTCCTAAAATGACGGATCTTGATCTTGCCGCTTTTCAACTTTTGTGGATTTAGGAATTTTTTTTTTCCACGGTGTCCTTGATAAATAAACACAAACAAAAAAATTGCCTTGGAGCCAGGGAGGGAATGCCAGCCTGCAGAGGGAAAAAAGGGAAATAAACCGACCCAGCCGGATCCCAAGGGCTGGGAATCCCAAATTCCTGCTGAGTGGGATAAATCTGGGGCACATCACATCCATCCGAGCACCGCCTCCCAACCCAGGGCGCCAGCTTGGCTTTTCCTTGCTTTTTTTGTGGAATTTTTACCTCTTTCACTCCCACCCTGGGAGGTCCAACCAGCTCTCCCAGGCTCCAGCACTGCCCTCATTTTTCTGGAAGGGCCCTCTGGGCTGAGGGGTTTGGAATTGACATCCATGAGCAAAATTCCTCCTTTCCCCCCCCTTCTTTTTGCATTAAATATTCCATTAATACAACATCCCAAGCCCCCAAAGCAGGGGAGGAGATGTTAAAATAAAAACCCATCACCCCCTATTGCTCCCTAGATCTTCCCAAGGCAAGGAATTAATTTCTGGCTGAATCCCAGAGGGAAATGAGAGGAAGAGGAGGAGGAAGGATGGAGGAGGAAGTAAAATAAAACAGAAATTGCTGAATTTAATGCGATCAGAGCAATCAGGGAGAGAAGATGGAAAAGGGGAAAGCTCCTGTTGGGAATGGGAGCGGGATCTCGCCATCATTTCCATTTCCCAGCACGGCGGGACTCAGGACGAGCTATTACGGAGCTGACATTTAGAAGAGTATTTAAACCCTTCTTAGATTAAAGCTTTTTATTCCTTCCAACTCCCAGCCCTTCCACATTCCCTAACATTTGCCCCCTCCTCAGCGGATTTATTCCTGGAGTTCCTCAGTGCCTCCAGCCCCATTTTTTATTTCTTCTTTTTTATTTTATTTTCCCCCTCCTGTATTTACCGCGGAGCTAATGGGGAATAAATGAGGAGCAAAACGAAGCCGCTCCTGCTATAAATAATTGATGGACACCGCGGCTCCTCACGGATCCCACACAGGTCCCGCGCACGTGGGCACGGAACGAGCGCGAGCTGAGAAATTCCGGCTCCTCGCCACAGACGGGAGATAAATAAAAAACACACAAAAAAAAAAAAAAAAGGAGAACGTTCCTGCCTGACCCATTCCAGCTGGAAAATCCAGGTATCACCACCCGGCCGGTGCCACCCGCGGCTGTCCCAGCCTGTGTTGCCACCGCTGTCCCCGCGCGGGCACGGCCACAATGCGGCGGAACAGCCGCGGATAATTAAACTTTGCGCCGAGGAGATAAAGCCGAGATTTTTTATTTTTTTTTTTTTCTTCCTCGGAGCTTTTCACATCCCAGCTGGAGGCAGCAGATAAGGTGGAAATTGGCCTATTTTCCAGCCCGGAGTGGCTTTGCCGTGAGAATGCGGAGAAATTTCAGATTTTTTCGGCGGCGTTGCTTTGGAATCGGAATTTTAGGGGTTTCATGGTGACACCCCCACTCTGGGAATGCGGCTTCTCCTAGGATCGATGGGATGTGTTTCCTGGTGGGAATGAGGGGAAAACCTGGGGGTGATCCTGAATCCTTTTTCCAGGATTTTTTCCCGGGATGATCCACAGGGTCACCAAGCATCAGGAATCAGCTTTGGATCCCAAATCTGGTGGGATCTCTTCAAATCCCAGCCCTGCCTGGGTGGGAATGAATTCCATGAGCACAGAGTTCCAGGAGGGACACAAGAGTGATCCCAGGATGTCCCAAACCCCTGTAGGGCCACAACAACAATTTTTGCCATCCTTGGGTTGAAAATTCCGATTTTAGAGGGATTTGGGAGCTCTGGAGTTCGAACTCAGCATGGAATCATCTCCGTGTGATCTGCTGGGAATGGGAATTGTGGGAGTGGGAATTAAGGAGCTGAGCATTCCCCGGAGCATCCAGGGGAGTGAAACCCAGGGTTGATAATCGGGGATTTGGGAAGCAGTGGGAATTCTCTTAGCTCAGATTCATCCAGGGCTTAATTGTGATTCCCATAGAAATATTTATGGACAACCGTGGATTTGGATGTGCCAACATTCCGGGCTGGAATCACCGGGGATAGTGGAAAGAGTCCATTCCTAAGGAATGGATGGGATTTAAGGTCCCTCCAACCCAAATCATTCCATGATTTATTTAATTAAATGAGAGCTCCCAGTCTTGGTGCTCCCTCTCATTTTCCACGATCCTCTTCATCCATGGGGCATTCCTGGTTTTTCTGGATATTCCCTCCACTCACTCCAAACTCAAGGTACCCACAAATGGGGCTGGTTTTGTTGTAAAACTCC
>JAJEOU010003010.1:1683364-1752736 GCA_021534815.1 Acrocephalus arundinaceus | reverse complement strand
CGCAAAACGCATCCAAGTGGGAACAGGAGGGAGAAGGAGCTGGGAGCTGCTGGGATGGATCCACCCCATGGAAATGGATGGGATCTCTCTTCACACTCTGTCCCTTGGTGTGTCCAGCTCACCCCGTGACCCCTGCAGGCTTTTCCAATGTCACACTCTGTCCCCTGTGTGTGTCCAGTCAGGCTTTCCCAGTGTCACACTCTGTCCCCTGTGTGTGCCCATCCCCAGCCCGGCTGTCCCAGTGTCACACTCTGTCCCCTGTGTGTGCCATCCCAGCCCGGCTGTCCCAGTGTCACACTCTGTCCCTTGGTGTGTCCAGCCCAGCCGGCTGTCCCCGGCCCGCCCGGGCCCCGTTAATCACCGGGCCCCGTTAATCGCCGCACAAAGAGCCGCAAGTGCGAAATCCTCCCCGCCAGCCTTGGGGGCAATTAATGGCAGCTGCAAAAGCGACACAATCGCGGCCCCGGGGACGCTCCGGGCTCCCGCTGCGGGACCCCCCGGCCCTCGGAGCCCCCGGCCCGGCTGAGCCCCCCCCGGGTGGATGGGGCCGGGGCCGTTCCGTGCCACCCACCCGTTAGTCACGGCTCCCTGGCAGGCAGCGCTGCCGAGCGGGGGGAGGCGAAGGCAGGCGAGGCTCAGGCAGTGAAATGAGAGCTCCGGAGCAGCCCCGAGTCCCTGCGGAGCCCCCCCGGCCGCGGGGGCTGCCAGGGCCGCCTTCCCATGCCCGGGAGCCCGCGGTGGCACCGGAGGGGACATGGATCCATCCCAGGGAGGTGCTGCTCCTCCTGCACCCCTCGGCCCCAAATCCGGTCAGATTTTTGACTCTTATTCCATCATCCCCATGCTTATGCAGCGTTGCTTCCAAACCGAGAGCTGCACTTGTGTGTTTCACTCTGCCACATCCCCTGGTGAAGGAGCTGCTGGTTGTGGGGCTGGCTGTGATTTCTTGAACCACCCCTCAATATCTCCAGCACATTCTTTCATTAATTCTCATAATTAAAGCGTTATTTCTACCTTCTTCCTCAAAATTTGGAAAGAACCCTTTTACATGCTAAAATACAACAAATTTTCTTGTTCTGGGTGGGACAAAGGCTTGGACCAGAGCAGCCCTGTGGCCTGAAGGAACAGACAGCTCATGAGATAAATCAGAGTAGAAAAGCATTTTGTCCGGCCAGCTGCTGTGTGAGCATTTCCATCTGACCGGGGACTTTCCCCTCTCTTGGGAAGGCTCAGCCCGCAGCGGGCAGGTCCAGTCACGCTCAGGTGAGGCTCAGGTGAGGCTCAGGTGAGGCATCCTCGGCATGCAGCGCTGGGCAGCGCCGAGAACCACAGAGCAGCAGAGCCCAGCCGGGGTAGAGGCAGGAATTTGCGCCTTGGAACCATCCCAAAAACTCCCCGAGAGCCGCAGGGTTCCTCCCCGGGACACCGAGTCACCCGGGGCCGCCGGCAGCGCTTGGTGCCCGCGCTGCGTGGCCAAGTGTGAAACCGTAGTAGCACTGCAGCTATTCCGGGAGCTGCTGCTAAACCTGCTGCTGAAACGGCTCCTCAAAATGCTCCTAAAAATGTTCCTAAACCTGCTGCTGAAACGGCTCCTAAAAATGTTCCTAAACCTGCAGCTAAAACTGCTCCTAAAAATGTTCCTAAACCTGCTGCTGAAACGGCTCCTAAAACTGAAATATTCTCCTAAAACTGAAGTATTCTCCTAAAACTGAAATATTCTCCCTCTGCCTGCCCCACCCCAGGCCCTGGCCAGCTCAGTTCCTCAGGGGCTTTAGGGAAAAATATTTCAGGGGACAGAATAAAAGGTTCCAAAAGAGGCTCTGGCCCCCAGCTTCAGTCCAGGGCTTTATTCTCTAAAAGGTTCCAGGAAGAAAGAGAGAACAAGAAAGAAATAGGGATTTATCAAGTTTTTGGCTGGGGGAAGATAATTGGGCTGGGCCAATAGGGGACAGAAGCAAGAAAGAGAGGGAGGAAGGGTAAAACTATGTGGTACAGGCCTCAGGGGGTCTCTGAGGGGGAAAAATCATTCCTCAGAGGAATATAATATAAAACTGCTGCTAAAACTGCTCCTAAAACTGAAATATTCTCCTAAAACTGAAATATTCTCCCTCTGCCTGTCCCCCAGCCCCGGGCTCTGGGCTATATCAGTTCCTCAGGGGCTTTAGGGAAAAATATTTCAGGGGGACAGAATAAAAGGTTCCAAAAGAGGCTCTGGCCCCCAGCTTCAGTCCAAGGCTTTATTCTCCAAGGGGTTCCAGGAAGAGAGAGAGAACAAGGAAGAAATAGGGATTTGTCTGATTTTTGGCTGAGGGAAGATAATTGGGATGGGCCAATAAGGGTCAGGAATAGGAAGGATAGGGAGGAAGGGTTAAACTCCATGGTGCAGGCCTCAGGGGATTTCTGAGGGGGAAAAACCATTCCTTGGAGGAATATAACATAAAACTGCTGCTAAAACTGCTCCTAAAACTGAAATATTCTCCTAAAACTGAAATATTCTCCCTCTGCCTGTCCCCCAACCCTGGGCTCTGGGCTATCTCAGTTCCTCAGGGGCTTTAGGGAAAAATATTTCAGGGGGACAGAATAAAAGGTTCCAAAAGAGGCTCTCGCCCCCAGCTTCAGTCCAAGGCTTTATTCTCCAAGGGGTTCCAGGAAGAAAGAACAAGGAAGAAATAGGGATTTATCAAGTTTTTGGCTGAGAGAAGATATTGGCTGGGCCCATAAGGGTCAGGAGTAGGAAGGATAGGGAGGAAGGGTTAAACTCCATGGTGCAGGCCTCAGGGGATTTCTGAGGGGGAAAAACCATTCCTTGGAGGAATATAACATAAAACTGCTGCTAAAACTGCTCCTAAAACTGAAATATTCTCCTAAACCTGCTCCTAAAACTGAAATATTCTCCTAAAACTGAAATATTCTCCCTCTGCCTGCCCCCACCCCAAGCTCTGGCCAGCTCAGTTCCTCAGGGGCTTTAGGGAAAAATATTTCAGGGGACAGAATAAAAGGTTCCAAAAGAGGCTCTGGCCCCCAGCTTCAGTCCAAGGCTTTATTCTCCAAGGGGTTCCAGGAAGAGAGAACAAGGAAGAAATAGGGATTTATCTGATTTTTGGCTGAGGGAAGATAATTGGGATGGGCCAATAAGGGTCAGGAATAGGAAGGATAGGGAGGAAGGGTTAAACTCCATGGTGCAGGCCTCAGGGGATTTCTGAGGGGGAAAAACCATTCCTTGGAGGAATATAACATAAAACTGCTGCTAAAACTGCTCCTAAAACTGAAATATTCTCCTAAAACTGAAATATTCTCCCTCTGCCTGCCCCACCCCAGGCTCTGGCCAGCTCAGTTCCTCAGGGGCTTTAGGGAAAAATATTTCAGGGGGACAGAATAAAAGATTTCAAAAGAGGCTCTGGCCCCCAGCCTCAGTCCAAGGCTTTATTCTCCAAGGGGTTCCAGGGAGAGAGAGAGAGCAAGGAAGAAATAGGGATTTATCAAGGTTTTGGCTGAGGGAAGATAATTGGGATGGGCCAAAAGAGAGGGAGGAAGGGTTAAACTCCATGGTGCAGGCCTCAGGGGATTTCTGAGGGGGAAAATCCATTCTTTGGAGGAATATAACATAAAACTGCTGCTAAACCTGCTCCTAAACCTATTCCTAAAATTGCTCCCAAAACTGCTGCTAAAACTGCTCCTAAAACTGAAATATTCTCCCTCTGCCTGCCTTCGCCCCAGGCTCTGGCCAGCTCAGTTCCTTAGGGAAAAATATTTCAGGGGACAGAATAAAAGGTTCCAAAAGAGGCTCTCGCCCCCAGCTTCAGTCCAAGGCTTTATTCTCCAAGGGGTTCCAGGAAGAGAGAACAAGAAAGAAATAGGGATTTATCTGATTTTTGGCTGAGGGAAGATATTGGCTGGGCCAATAAGGGTCAGGAGTAGGAAGGATAGGGAGGAAGGGTTAAACTCCATGGTGCAGGCCTCAGGGGATCTCTGAGGGGGAAAAATCATTCCTTGGAGGAATATAACATAAAACTGCACCTAAAACTGCTCCTAAAACTGAAATATTCTCCTAAACCTGTTCCTAAAACTGAAATATTCTCCCTTTGCCTGCCCCACCCCAGGCTCTGGCCTATATCAGTTCCTCAGGGGCTTTAGGGAAAAATATTTCAGGGGGACAGAATAAAAGGTTCCAAAAGAGGCTCTGGCCCCCAGCTTCAGTCCAAGGCTTTATTCTCCAAGGGGTTCCAGGAAGAGAGAACAAGGAAGAAATAGGGATTTATCTGATTTTTGGCTGAGGGAAGATAATCGGGCTGGGCCAATAAGCGTCAGGAGTAGGAAGGAGAGGGAAGAAGGGTTAAACTCCATGGTGCAGGCCTCAGGGGATCTCTGAGGGGGAAAAATCATTCCTCAGAGGAATATAACATAAAACTGCTGCTAAAACTGCTCCTAAAACTGAAATATTCTCCTAAACCTGTTCCTAAAACTGAAATATTCTCCCTTTGCCTGCCCCACCCCGGGCTCTGGCCAGCTCAGTTCCTCAGGGGCTTTAGGGAAAAATATTTCAGGGGGACAGAATAAAAGATTTCAAAAGAGGCTCTGGCCCCCAGCCTCAGTCCAAGGCTTTATTCTCCAAGGGGTTCCAGGGAGAGAGAACAAGGAAGAAATAGGGATTTATCAAGTTTTTGGCTGAGGGAAGATAATTGGGATGGGCCAAAAGAGAGGAAGGAAGGGTTAAACTCCATGGTGCAGGCCTCAGGGGATCTCTGAGGGGGAAAAATCCATTCTTTGGAGGAATATAACATAAAACTGCTGCTAAAACGGCTCCTAAAACTGCTCCTAAAACGGCTCTTAAAATGGATCCTAAAACAGATCCTAAATCTGCTCCTAAAGCTGCTCCAGGCGCAGCCCAGCCCGGCACAGCCCCGGCCCCATGGCAGAGCTGTGGGATCTCAATCCTGCAGCACTTGGGGAAAGGGTTAAACTACAGGGTGCAGGCCTCAGGGGATCTCTGAGGGGGAAAAAATCATTCCTCAGAGGAATATAACATAAAACTGCACCTAAAACTGCTCCTAATCTGCTCCTAAATATACTCCCACAGGGAGCTTGGAGGATTTTTATTTTTTATTTTTATTTTTTCCCCCTGTCCCTCCCTGGTCATTGCCTGGTGTGTTTATAAATATTCCCGGCTCTCGGGAGGTCTCGTGTCTGATTTATTCGGTATTCCTCGCTCCCCAGCTGCCCCTGAGGGGAATTTTTTTCCACGAGCTGGGTCAGGCAGGGAAGGAGCAAGGCCGGGTGTGGGCAGGAGCTGGGAGCGGGGGTTTCCATTCGGGATTAGTTAAAAATAGCCGGGAATGCGCAAGGATTGGGCACGTGGGTCACAAAGGCTTTCCCTGCGCTGCTGCCGGGGGTTTGTGCTCGTTCCTTTCCCCGGGAGAAGCCGGCAGGGAGGCTCGAGCCATTCCAGGATTTTTTGTGGCCATTCCCTGGATTTAGGGAGCCAAAATCCTGGGGAAGGAGCTGCACAGGCAGTGCTGGGATTCCTGCAGCAGCAAATGTGAGGCTCTGCATGCTGCAGCGTTCCCAGCCAGACCTTCCTCCTCTTCCTCCTCATCCTCCCCTTCCTCCTCTTCCTCCTCTTCCTCCTTTTCCTCCTCTTCCTCTCCTTCCCCCTCTTCCTCCTCTTCCTCCCCTTCCTCCTCTTCCTCCTCTTCTTCCTTTTCCTCCTCTTCCTCATCTTCCTCTTCCTCCTTTTCCTCCTCTTTCTCCTCTTCCTCCTCTTCCTCCTCTTCCTCCTCTTCCTCACAGCCACAGCTTTTCCTGCTGGGCTGAAATATTCCCATTTATCCCCTCGTGGCAGCTCCTGCCAAAAGGGATTTTTAAATCATTTGTGGCAGAGCCTCCTCGCCCGAGCTCTGACCTGGGGAGAAGGGAGAACGCCCCGAGGATGGAGAGGATTCAGGAGGCCAGGAAAAGCTTCCTGAGTGTCCCTGCTGCCATCCCAAAATGTTCCCTGGGAGTTCTCCCAGCTTTCCTGGCTGTGGATTTGGTGAATTTGGTGAATTTGGCCCCTTGCCCAAGCCAAGATCAGTGGTTCTACCTCAGGATCCAGGAACATTTGGATCTTTCAGTGCCTCTTTTTTTTCCAGCAGCCAAATCCCTTCTTGCTTTTTTCCCTGCCCCTTCCCACAACCCTTTTTTCCCCTCCCAAACCCTGCGTTCGGCTCTTGAAACAATTAAGTGACATCTCCACGAGCCACTGAGGGAAGAGCTCCTCTAAAGGTTAATTAAATATTCCCTGCAACTTCGATGCACATTTCCCTGTTGGGAGAGCTGCTCCATTTGGCAGCCAGGCATTAAAGGGGTGGAATTCACCACGGGCCAAGTCTGCAGAGGAGAGGAAGAGGAAAACAGGAAGCGAGAACTGAATTTGCCTTTTTATTTTTTCCCCTTTCTGCTGCTGCACTGGAGAAATTGGGATGGGCTGTGGTGCTCTGGGAGGCAGGAGAGGAGCTGGGGGTGAGGGGACAGCAGCAGCAGATGCTCCTCACAGCCAGGACTGAGCTTGGCTCCTCATCAAGGAGCTCAAGTTGCCTTTTCCCAGCTCCCAGCACCAGGCAGGGCACGAAAATCCCCAAATTTAGACAAGCTGGGGTGTAACTGGTACCACAGGAGGAATCACAGTAAAGCTCAGCTTAGATCAGGGTTTAGTTTGAGGAGGATCTTTGGGCCCTGCCTGGGAGAGGTTCTGCCTCTGACTCTGTTTTCCTCAGAGGTTCGGGAATTTCAGCTGCTGCCAGGGCCAGTTACTGCCCGTCCTGTTTGTCAGGCAGCATCCAGCCCTTGGCTTTAAGAAAAATCAGAATTCCAGAATCCCAAAATCACAGGATCACAGAATTCCAGAATCCCAAAATCACAGAGTCAGAGGATCAGAGAATCCCCAGAATCCCAGTCACAGAATCACAGAATCTCAGAATCACAGAATTACAGAATCACAGAGGCACAGAATCATATAATTATAGAATCACAGGATTACAGAGTCACAGAATCACAGAATTATAGAATCACAGGATCACAGAATCTCTGGGTTGGAAGATCCTCCAGGATCATCGAGTCCAACCCAACCCCAACCCCAACTCACGCACAGCACCCAGTGCCACATCCAGGCTTTCCTTAAACACACCCAGGGATGGTGACTCCACCACCTCCCCGGGCAGACAATTCCAATTCTTTATCACCTTTCCGTAAAAAACTTTTCCCTGATATCCAGCCTGGATTTCCCTTGAGGCTGTGTCCCCTGGTTCTGTCAGTGCCTGGAGACAGAGCCCAACCCCACCGCCACCTTTCAGGGGTTGTAGACGGTGAAAAGGTCACCTGTGAGTTTCCTTTTCTCCAGATTAAACATCCCCAGCTCCCTCAGCCGCTCCTCACAGGGTTTGTGTTCCCAGCCCCTCACCAGCCTCATTCAGCCCATCCCGGCTGTCCCCAGCAGGGACAGGGAAGAGGGGACAGCCCAGGGTGGCTCCGTCCCCTCTCGGTGCCCGCCTGAACCCAGCAAGGCTGAGCCAGAGCAGCCCAAAATTCCTTTATGGACCCCAGGGACAGCCGGAGGTGCCCAAAGTGACCCTGAGAGGGGTGAGGGACCAGGGAGGGGACCCGGCTGGGCACCCCGGGGGGCTGGGCTGGGCACTGCGGCCACCAGGAGCAGGGGGACAGTGACAGGGGGACAATGCCAGGGGGGCAATGCCAGCCAGGCAGTGCCAGGGGGGCAGTGCCAGGGGGACAATGACAGGGGACAGTGCCAGCCAGGCAATGTCAGGGGACAGTGCCGGGGGACAGTGGCAGGGGGGCAATGGCAGGGGGACAATGACAGGGGGACAATGCCAGCCCAGCAATGCCAGCCCGGCAATACCAGGGGGGCAATGCCAGCCAGGTAGTGCCAGGGGACAGTGCGAGGGGGACAGTGGCAAGGGGGAAGTGCCAGGAGGACAATGCCAGGGGACAGTGACAGGAGGACAGTGGCAGGGGGACAGTGCCATAGGGGCAGTGACAGGGAGGCAATGCCAGGGGGACAGTGCCAGGGGGGGCAATGCCAGGTGGGCAATGACAGGGGGACGGTGCAGAGGGACAGTGCCAGGGGGACAGTGCCAGGGGGACAATGCCAGCCCAGCAGTGCCAGGGGGACAGTGGCACGGGGACAGTGCCAGGGGGACAGTGCCAGCCCGGCAGTGCCAGGGGGACAGTGGCAGAGGGACAGTGCCAGGGGGGCAATGCCAGCCCGGCAGTGGCAGAGGGGCAATGCCAGCCCGGCAGTGCCAGCCCGGCAGTGCCAGCCCCGCTGCTCCTGGCTGCTTTTCAGCCTCTCGGCAGAGCGCGGGGTGGGGGCAGAGACAATAAAAGGCGCGGAGATTGCAAACACGGCCCGGTCTCCATGGCAGCCTGAACACCGCTTCTAAATTTTGCCCGCACGCCGAGAGGGAGGACAAAATCCCCTCCGTGTGCCTGGGGGAGGCGGGCAGGACAAAGAGCCTCGGCCCAGGTGTTCCCTGCAGGTTTTGGGGGCAGCTCGGTGGCTTTGGGATGGTTCAAACCCCGCGGGTTTGCTGCCCCTCATCCCGGTTTTATCCATAATTCAGGGGACGCAGCCACGTGCGCAGCCCGTGGAAGAGGCAGAGCTGGCAGGAAAAGTATTTCGGGCTCATCTCGAGTTACACCGAGCTCCTGCTATTTTTAGCCGCGCAGACAAAGCTTTTCCATCAAAGCAGAACCCTCGGGGACAGCGCGTGGGAGGCGTGTGGGACCCCCCCAGCCCCGCCGGGCTCGGTGCTGCTCGGGCAGGAGCTCCGGGATTCATCCCCGAGCCTGAGGCCAAGCTGGGAGCCGGGAATCGCAGCTCGCAGCCCGGCAGATTGCGCGGAGCGGGGTCGGGAATAGAAACGCGAGCAGAGCCCCGGCGGCTGCCGAGTGAAAGCCGCGCTCAGCTGTCACCACCCCGGCACCAGCTGCCAGCCCCAGACGGCTCCCAAAATATCCCAGCCCTGCCAGGAGGGGGGGGCGGGCAGGAGCGGCCGCTCCTCACCTGCCGCTGCTGCGGGGATGGGACCCTCTGCGAGCTGTCCCCAAAAAGCCAAATTGTCCCCAAGTTTGGCTGCTCACCACGCACCGAGGGTGAGGATTCACCCTCCCTTCCACGGGAGGGGTTTGGATTTATTCACCTCCCCGGGCAGGACGTGGTGTCACCGTCACCCTTCAGGTGTCCCCAAAAAGCCAAATTGTCCCCAAAAAGCCAAATTGTCCCCAAATTTGCCTGCTCCCCACGCACCGAGGGTGAGGATTCACCCTCTCTTCCACAGGAGGGGTTTGGATTTATTCAGCCCCCGGGCTGGACCTGGTGTCACCGTCACCCTTCAGGTGTCCCCGTCACCCTTCAGGTGTCCCCAAAAAGCCAAATTGTCCCCAAATTTGGCTGCTCCCCACGCACCGAGGGTGAGGAATCTTCCTCCCTTGCACGGGAGGGGTTTGGATTTATTTTATTCACCCCCCGGGCAGGACGTGGTGTCCCCATCACCCTTCAGGTGTCCCCATCACCCTTCAGGTGTCCCCAAACCGAGCGGGCATTTCTGCGCTGCCAATTAGCCGGGCTCTAATTGCCGTCTCAGTCGCTCATTAGCGCGAAAAGCAAAGCCAGATGCTGGGAGGAATTAAGAGGAGCTGAAAGGATTTTTTTTCTCTCTCTCTCTCCGCCCCGGGAATGTTTAACGGTGTCTCACACGCGTTCCCTTTGTACCCGCAGCACGACTGACGCTGCTCGTGTGGGTGCCGTGAATCACCCGGAGCCCAAAGCCCGGCGAGAGCAGCGGGACCGGGGCTGGGGGGCTCAGGGAGGGGCTGGGAGCCGGGGCTGGGAGCTGGAGGGGGCCTGGAGTGGATTTATCCTAAAAAAGAGTGAGGGGAACTCGGGTTCTGCTCTCTGGGCACGGCACTGAGGGTTATTCACACGAATGTTGGGGTCAGGATGGGAAGGGGCTGCCCGGGATGTGCCACCCTGCCCGGGATGTGCCACCCTGGATGTGCCACCCTGCCCGGGCTGTGCCACCCTGCCCTGGATTTACTTTATTTTACTTTATTTAACTTTATTTTACTTTATTATTTTTTTATTTTATTCTTTTATTTTATTGCCTTTTTCCCCCTTTTTTCCTTTTTTTCCTTTTTTTTTCTTTTTTTTTTTTGCCTTCTTTTGCCTTCTTTTTTTGCCCTTTTTTTTTCGCCTTTTTTTTCCCTTTTTTTTTTCCTTTCTGTTTTTCTTTTTTTTTTCCTTTTTTTGCCTTTTTCCCCCCCTTTTTTTGCTATTGAGCGGTCTCACCTTCCCGCCCAGGCCCGCCGCGGGATGCCCAGCTGGCAGGGGACAGTGACAGCGCCACGCTGGCACCGAGCCCACCCCGCCCGGGGCCGCCCTAACGAATTCTCCCGGTGCTCGCTGCCAGCCCGGAGTGTGCCGGACTCCGGGGCCATTCGAGTGCCCGGAACGTGTCACTGCCGCGGGTCATTCCCCTCGAGTGTCCCCCCGTCCTGGCTAAAGCAAATCGGGGCGGAACGCACGGGGAGCGCTTTGTGCTCTGCCATCAACCCCGGCCCGGCCGCTGTCGCTCAATGAGGGTGACAATGAGCGGTGACAATGGGCGGCAGTGAATGAAAAGCTCCTTGTGCGGCCCCCAGGCACAAAGGAGCCCCGCGAGGCCGGAGCCTGCCCGGGCAGGGGCTGAGCTCAGCCCCGGGAGCGCCGGGAGGGGCTCGGGCACGGGCTGGGGGTAAGGGAGGCTGAGCCCGGGGCTCGGGATGCTGCGGTGGGTTTGGGGGGTAAAAATGGCAGGGTTTGGGGAGAGAAAAGAATGGGGTTTGGGGAGTGAAACCAGCAGGGTTTGGGGAAGAAAAGAGTAGAGTTTGGGGAGTAAATCCAGCAGGGTTTGGGGAGAAAAAAACAGCAGGTTTGGGGAGGAAAAAGGGCAGAGTTTGGAGAATAAAAACAGCAGGGTTTGGGGAGAGAAAAGGGCAGGGTTTGGGGATTAAAAATCAGGATTTGGAGAGTAAAACCAGCAGGGTTTGGGGAGTAAAAAGAGCAGGGTTTGGGGCAGAAAGAGTAGTGTTTGGGGAGTAAAACCAGCAGGTTTGGGGGCTTAAAAAGAGCAGGGTTTGGGGAAGAAATAGCAGGGTTTGGGGAGTGGAACCAGCAGGGTTTGGGGAAGAAAAGAGTAGAGTTTGGGGAGTAAATCCAGCAGGGTTTGGGGAGAAAAAAACAGCAGGTTTGGGGAGGAAAAAGGGCAGAGTTTGGAGAATAAAAACAGCAGGGTTTGGGGAGAAAAAAGGGCAGGGTTTGGGGATTAAAAATCAGGATTTGGAGAGTAAAACCAGCAGGGTTTGGGGAGTAAAAAGAGCAGGGTTTGGGGCAGAAATAGCAGGGTTTGGGGAGTAAAACCAGCAGGGTTTACGGAGCAAAAGGAGCAGGATTTGAGGAGCAAAAGGAGCGGGGTTTGGAGAGTAAAAGGAACAGGGTTTGGTGAATAAAACCAGCAGGGTTTGGGGAGTGAAACCAGCAGAGTTTGGGGCAGAAAGAGAGGGGTTTAGGGAGTAAAACCAACAGGGTTTGGGGAATAAAAACGGCAGAGTTTAGGGAGTAAAAAGAGTAGTGTTTGGGGAGTAAAACCAGCAGGGTTTAGGGAGCAAAAGGAGCCGGGTTTGGAGAGTAAAAAGAACAGGGTTGGGAGAATAAAAACAGCAGGGCTTGGGGAGTAAAAAGCAGGTTTGGAGCAGAGAGAGCAGGGATTTGGAGAGTAAAACCTGCAGGGTTCAGGGAGCAAAAGGAGCAGGTTTTGGAGAGAAAAAAACAGCAGGATTTGGGGCGTCAAAAGCAGGGTTTGAAGGGCAGAAGGAACAGGGTTTGGGGCAGAAAGAGCAGTGTTTGGAGAGTAAAACCAGCAGGGTTTGGAGGCCCGGCCCCAGGTGGGTGCGGGGAGGGCAGCAGGAGCTGGAGCAGAGCCGGGCAGGTGCTCACACAGCCCAGGGCAGCTTTGCCCCCTCAGCCCGGGGGTTCAGCCGCGTTTGGGGTCCTGGAGGCTCCCCCCGAGTTTGGTGCAGCCCCCAAGCCCAGCTGAGCTCCAGGTTCTGTGCTGAGCCATCCCCTCATCAGAGCACACTCAGATGCTCCGGGGAGCATTTTCCCCATGGAAATTCCCAATTTCTCCCCCAGGGCCACATTCCCGATGTCCCCAAGGCCCAAAATCACCGAGTGGCACCGGGGCCCAGCACCTGGGAAGGGGAGGGAGGCTGAGCCCCGAGCCAGGCTCCTGGCAGCTGCTCGGCTGCATCTCCCAACAAACACCCGAAATGTGTGGGAGCATCTGCACGGTGATGATGAATAATAACCCGGGAGGGAAAAGGAGTGGGCGAGAGCTCGGGGAAGGTGGCGAGGAGCGGGGAGAGGGGGGGAAGGAGGAAGCGCTGGCATTCCAGAGAGGATGGGGGGAAGAACAGGATGGGCAGGGAGCAGCACGGCCAGGCCTGGGAGGAGAGGAACCTCCGGGAGGTTCCGGGAGGAACCGCGGGCTCCTGGCAGGGAAGGTGCAGGGGAAATTGGGGAAAAGCTGAAGGGGCCAGGATTGAATTCCTGCCGCCCCTGGGAGAGGGAAGGAGGAGGTGGCGGCGCTCCCACGTGCAGGGAAGGCATGACGGGCATGATGAGATGCCATTCATTTATTTTTGGGGGTTTTTTCTCCCCCCTTCTCTTCTTTCCGCACAAGCGCGAGTGGGTGAATCCACGTGTTCGCCTCAATCCCGTGGGCTCAGCCCGGGCTGTTGGTGGAGATCGGCCCCCCGGGACCTCCGTGCTGCCCCCCGAGGGTGATCTCTGGGTGATCTCTGGGTGATCTCCGGGTGATCTCTGGGTGTGATCTCCGGGTGTGATCTCTGGGTGTGATCTCTGGGTGATCTCTGGGTGATCTCTGGGTGTGATCTCCGGGTGATCTCTGGGTGTGATCTCTGGGTGATCTCTGGGTGATCTCCGGTGATCTCTGGGTGTGATCTCTGGGTGTGATCTCTGGGTGTGATCTCCGGGTGTGATCTCTGGGTGTGATCTCCGGGTGATCTCCGGGTGATCTCTGAGTAATCTCTGGGTGATCTCCAGGTGATCTCTGGGTGATCTCCGGGTGTGATCTCTGGATGATCTCTGGGTGTGATCTCTGGGTGTGATCTCTGGGTGTGATCTCTGGATGATCTCCAGGTCATCTCTGGGTGATCTCCGGGTGTGATCTCTGGATGATCTCTGGGTGATCTCCGCAGGTTCCGCAGCCGTTCCGGAGTTCCCTGATCCCGGGGGTTGGATTGGAAGCCCCTGGAAGGGTCGGGGACGCTGCTCAGGGAGGGGACACGGGGCTGGTGCCGACACAAGACCCTGGAGAGGCTTTGCTGCAGGCACGGAGCCACAGGGGCTGTTCTGGCTGATCAGGGTGAGCACAGCCAACCCCGGGGCTCAGCCGGTGGCTCTGGGGACAGCCGGGCTGGGCGGTGACACCGCGGGACACAGCGAGGACAGCGTGACCCCAGAGCCCAGAGTTGTGACCCCACACGCAGATCCTGTCACCCCTCAGTGGGGGTCACCGATCCTGTCACCCCTCAGTGGGGGTCACCTATCCTGTCACCTCTCTGTGGGGGTCACTGATCCTGTCACCCCTCAGTGGGGGTCACCGATCCTGTCACCCCTCTGTGGGGGTCACTGATCCTGTCACCCCTCTGGGGGGGTCACCGATCCTGTCACCTCTCTGTGGGGGTCACTGATCCTGTCACCCCTCAGTGGGGGTCACCTATCCTGTCACCCCTCAGTGGGGGTCACTGATCTGTCACCCCTCAGTGGGGGTCACTGATCTGTCACCCCTCAGTGGGGGTCACTGATCCTGTCACCCCTCTGGGGGGGTCACCGATCCTGTCACCCCTCAGTGGGGGTCACTGATCTGTCACCCCTCTGTGGGGGTCACTGATCTGTCACCCCTCTCACTGCAGAGACACTTTTAGGTCACAGTTTGGACTCGATCTTGAAGGTTTTTACTTTAAATTCTGTGATTTTGGGAACTCTGGCCGTGTCACACCCCCCAGGCACCTGATGCTCCCCAGCTGTGCTCCCCTCCAGCTGTGCTCCCCTCCAGCTGTGCTCCCCTCTCCAGCTGTGCTTCCCCTCCAGCTGTGCTCTCCCTTTCCAGCTGTGCTCCCCACAGCTGCCCACGTTCACCCCCAGTTTCACTCCCTGCACTCTCGGTGTCATTTATTTATAATTTTATTTATAATTTTATTTATAATTTTATTTATAATTTTATTTATAATTTTATTTATAATTTTATTTTTTGTCCCCTTTGATGCTTCCCGAGGCACCTGCGCTGACCCGGCCAAACTCCCACCCCACAAACTCCCAACCCCGATAAATCCACCTTTGGGAATGTGCACAGGGAAGATTTTGGCGGCTCACAAACCCCTCAGGATCCCTGCAGAGCCTCAGGATCCCGGCATTTCACACCGGGCAGAGGAACAAGAAAAAGGGAACAACTCTGGGCCCTTTTTGGAGCCCCCACAGCTGCAGGAGGAGCCCGTGCCCTCCCAGCCCTGCTGCCTCCTTCCTCTTTCTGCCGTCCTTGCCCATGAATTCCAACTCCTCCCCGCCTTTCAGTGTTCATTTTTAAAGAGGGAAGGAGAAGAAAATCGTGCCCAACCCTCTCGGCCGTGCGTGGGAGGGCTGGGCTGGATGGAAACGCCTCCAGCCCAGAGGCTGGAAAGTCCCAGCGTTGCCTCCCCGCTTCTCCCACCGCCCACGGGCACCCCAAAATCACCCCAAATCCACCCCAAAATCTGTCTGGGGGCCCGGGTGGCAGCTCCGACCTCTCTAGGGGATCAACCCCCCCCATCCGCGCTGTGGGTGCGGGTCAGGCCCGCTGGGTATGAAATTATCACACAGGGACGAGTCCCGGCTGGGGACACTGCGGCCACAGGTGGCAGCGCTGTCGCTGTGCCACCTCTGTGGCTGTGCCACCACCATGGCTGTGACACCTCTGTGGCTGTGCCACCACCATGGCTGTGACACCTCTGTGGCTGTGACACCGCCGCGGCTGTGACACCGCCATGGCTGTGCCACCACCATCGCTGTGCCACCACCATCGCTGTGACACCACCATCGCTGTGACACCGCTGTGGCTGTGACACCGCTGTGGCTGTGCCAGCACTGTGGCTGTGCCACTGTTGTGGCTGTGACACTGCCTCGGCTGTGACACCTCTGTCACTGTGCCACCACTGTGGCTGTGCCACCACCATCACTGTGACACCCCTGTCACTGTACCACCGCCTTCCCCCCTTTCCCGGCGGTGTGTGGGGACAACGATCCCAGCGGGGACAATGGTGGCGTCCCCCGCCGCGATCCCTCCCCGGCTCGGCTCCCCCAGCCGGTTATCTTTATCGTGATCGTTATCGTTATCGCCGGTTATCGTTATCGTTGGTTATCGTGATCGTGATCGTGATCGTGATCGTGATCGTGATCGTGATCGTTATCGTGATCGTGATCGTTATCGCCGGTTATCGTTATCGCCGGTGCCGTATCAGCAGCGGCCCGGCCGCCGCTCGGGCCTCAGGACATTCTCCATTCTGTCAATCCCCCCGAAATGGATTTGGGGATTACGGAGGCTGGTCCGGCTGCCCGGGGCTCCTCCGGGAACGGCCGGAGGGGAACGAGCAAAGCCGAGGGATGAGCGCGGGTGGGGCCGCCCCGTGCGGGGACAGAGCGGGGACAGCCGGGAAAGGAGAGAGGGGAAAGAAAAATGGGAAAAGAGGAGGGGAAAAAGAGAAATGGGAAAAGAGGAGAGGAAAAGGAGGAGAGGGGGAAGAAAAATGGGAAAAGATGAGAGGGAAAAGAGAAATGGGAAAAAAGGAGGGGGAAAGGAGGAGAGGGAAAAGAGGGGAGGGAAAACAGATGGAAAAGAGAAATGGGAAAAGAGGAGAGGGAAAAGAGAGGAATGGGGAAAGATGAGAGAGAGAGGAGTGGGAAGAGAGGAGAGGGAAAAGAGAAATGGGAAAACAGAGGAATAGGAAAAGAGGAGTGAAAAAAGAGGAGAGGGAAAAGCAGAGTGGGGAAACTCAGATGAGGAGTGAGAAAAGAGAGGAGTGGGAAGAGAGGAAAGGGAAAAGAGGAGAGGGAAAAGAGGAGAGGGAAAATAGGAGAGGGAAAAGAGGAGAAGGAAAAGAGGAGAGGGAAGGAGAAATGGGGAAAGAGACCTGGGGGGAGAGGAGACGGAGAAGAGAAGAGGGAAAACGCCGTGTCCCCGTGTCCCCGTGTCCCCAGGCTGGCCGCTCCCGGCCGCACCGAGGGCTCTGCTATGATCTGGCGGCGCCGGGAGCAGCATGGGCAGCGTCAGCAGCCTCATCTCCGGCCACAGCTTCCACAGCAAGCACTGCCGCGCCTCGCACTACAAACTCCGCAAGTCCTCGCACCTGAAGAAGCTCAACCGCTACTCGGACGGGCTCCTCCGCTTCGGCTTCTCGCAGGATTCAGGCCACAAGTCGGGCTCCAAGAGCAGCAAGAATGAGGATTTCTTTTACATCAAGGTCAGCCAGAAGGCGCCCGGCTCGCAGCGGCCGGAGTTCCCCGCGCTGGGCGGAGCGGAGCTGGGCGTGCCCGCCGGGACCAGCGGGCTGGACTTCGGCACGCCCACGCCGCAGAAGCTGATGCCCTTCCCCAGCCAGCTGGAAGTGGTGAGAGACGGAGTGAGTGTCCCTCTGGGAGCGGGGGGATGTCCCGCTGGAGCCCAAAGTGTCCCCAGGGCCCAGCTCGGGGCTGTGCTGGTTGGTTGTGGCCTGTGAGGCAGCTCAGGGGGCACTGGGGTGGCTGGGGGAACTCTGCCCTCCTCTGCTGTGGTGGGGTTGGAGCAGCAACAGGACCTGAAGGGTTTGGGTCCTTTCATTTCCAAAGCCAGAAGTGTTAGCCAGCAGCATCCCCCAAACATTCCCCTGAACATCCCCTCCAAACAACCCCCTGAGCATCCCCCTGAGCATTCCCCAAAATGTCCCCCTGAGCATCCCCTGAGCACCCCCTGAGGATCCCCTGAGTATTCCCTGAGCATCCCCTGAGCATCCCCTGAGTATCCCCTGAGCGTCCCTTGAGCACCCCCTGAGCATCCCCTGAGCATTCCCCAAAATATCCCCCTGAGCACCCCCTGAGCACCCCCTGAGTATCCCTTGAGCATTCCCTGGGTATCCCCCTGAGCATCCCCCTGAACATCCCCCTGAGTGTCCCCTGAGCATTCCCCAAAATATCCTCCTGAGCACCCCCTGAGTATCCCGAGCGTCCCTGGAGCATCCCCTGAGCATCCCTTGAGCACCCCTTGACATCCCCTGAACATCCCTTCAGCATACCCCCAAACACCCCCCAAAAATCCCCCCAAAATTCCCCCAAACATCCCCTGAACATCCCCCGAGCATCCTCTGAGCATCCCCCCAAAATCCCCTGGACGTCCCCCCAAACATCCCCCCAAGAATTCCCCTGAACACCCCGTGATCACTCCCCGAGCCCTGAGGGGACACTGGCACTGTCCCACCGTGGGGCTGCTGTCCCGGGGGGCAGAAGGGGCAGGAGGACAGACAAGGAGCTGGGGCCGGTGCTGACGGACTCGGTGCTGATGGGCTCTGCTCTCCCCGGGCAGGGCAGGGCTGGGGTGGGAGGGCACACGGTGAACCGGGCTCGGTGCTGATGGGCTCGGTGCTGACAGACTCTGCTCTCCCCGGGCAGGGCAGGGCAGGGGCGGGAGGGCACACAGGGAGCCGGGCCCGGTGCTGACGGGCTCGGTGCTGACAGACTCTGCTCTCCCCGGGCAGGGCTGGGGCGGGAGGGCACACGGTGAGCCGGGCTCGGTGCTGACGGGCTCGGTGCTGACGGGCTCGGTGCTGATGGGCTCGGTGCTGACAGACTCTGCTCTCCCCGGGCAGGGCTGGCGTGGGAGGGCACACGGTGAACCGGGCTCGGTGCTGACGGGCTCGGTGCTGACGGGCTCGGTGCTGACAGACTCTGCTCTCCCCAGCAGGGCGGGGAGAAGCCGCTGTCTCGTCCCACGGCCTTCAAGCCGGTGCTGCCGCGCTCCGGGGCCATCCTGCACTCATCCCCCGAGGGCAGCGGGCCCCTGGCCCCGCAGCTGCACCCCGCGGAGAAGGCCAAGGAGCAGCAGGAGCTGCGGCCGCTGCCGTGCTCGGGGGGCCTGTCCGACTCGGGCCGTAACTCCATGTCCAGCCTGCCCACGCACAGCACCAGCAGCAGTTACCAGCTGGAACCCCTGGTCACCCCCATGGGCCCCATCAGCCGCTTCGGGGGCTCTGCCCACAACATCCTGCAGTGCGCCATCATCCAGGACAGCAACATGATGAGCCTCAAGGCCATGTCCTTCTCTGATGGTGGCAACAAGATCCTGAACCCCGGCAAGGCTCCTCACCACCACCAGCAGCACCAGCAGCACCACGGCGGCGCCGAGAAAAGCGCCTGCGTGCGCTCGCCCATCGCCACGGACGACTCCACCATCCAGGAGCTGGAGCAGAAGCTGCTGGAGAGGGAAGGGGAGCTGCAGGAGCTGCAGTCCAGCTTCGAGGAGAAGGAAATCAGCTCCTGCCAGGCCTACGAGGAGAAGCAGCGGCGCTGCAAGGAGGAGCTGGAGGGGCTGAAGCAGAAATGCAACAGCAAGCTGAAGCAAACCTCGCAGAAAACGCAGCGGACGCAGCAGGTGCTGCACCTGCAGGTGTTCCAGCTGCAGCAGGAGAAGCAGCAGCTGCGGGAGGAGCTGGAGAAGCTGATGAAGGAGCAGAACCTGCTGGAGACCAAGCTGAGGTCCTACGAGAAGGAGAAGACCAACTTTGCCCCGGCGCTGGAGGAGACGCAGTGGGAGGTGAGAGGTGCAAGGGGGAGTGGAGGGGGAGAGTTCCAAAATCCAAAATCCCCCAGCCCTTCCCAGCTCTGTTCCTGTAGGAGTATCCCAGGCTGTGGGAAATGGATGTGGAATCCCAGGAGTGTCCCAGGCCATGGGAAATGGATGTGAAATCCCAGGAGTGTCCCAGGCCATGGGAAATCATCCATGGAAAATGGATGTGAAATCCCAGGAGTGTCCCAGACCACGGGAAATCTTCCATGGGAAATGGATATGGAATCCCAGGAGTGTCCCAGGCTGTGGGAAATGGATGTGAAATCCCAGGAGAGCCCCCCAGGCTGTGGGAAATGGATGTGGAATCCCAGGAGTGTCCCCCAGGCTGTAGGAAATGGATGTGAAATCCCAGGAGAGCCCCCCAGGCTGTAGGAAATGGATGTGAAATCCCAGGAGAGCCCCCCAGGCCATGGGAAATGGATGTGAAATCCCAGGAGTGTCCCCCTAAAGATTAAATATAATATAAATACAGTTAATAATATAAATACATAAAGATATATTTAAGATATAAAGATATATTTAAAGAGGTATTAGTAATATTAGTTATAAACATTAAATATTAAATATAATATAAATATAGTTAATAATATAAATATATAAATAAACATATAAATATGGTTATAATATAAATATAGTTAATAATATAAATATATAAAGATACATTTAAGATATAAAGATATATCTAAAGAGGTATTAGTAATATTAGTTCTAAATATTAAATATTAAATATAATATAAATAGAGTCAATAATATAAATATATAAATAAATATATAAATATGGTTAAAATATAAATATAGTTAATAATATAAATATATAAATATGGTTCTAATATAAATACAGTTAAATTAATAATAAATACTCTATAAAAAGTTAAATTCAGGGTCTCCACATGCTGCACCCCAGCTGTTCCCAGCTCACACGGGCACCCTGAGCTTTCCCCGCGGTCCAGCCCTGACTCAGGTGTTCCTTCCCCTCCAGGTGTGCCAGAAATCCGGGGAGATCTCTCTGCTGAAGCAGCAGCTCAAGGAGTCCCAGACCGAGCTCACCACCAAGACCACGGAGATCCTGAGCCTGAAGGCGCAGCTGAAGGAGCTGAGGCTGAAGATGGAGGGGCTGGAGATGAAGGCTCAGGAGCTGGAGGTGTCGCTGCGCACCAAGGCCATGGAGCTGGAGGTGTGCGAGAACGAGCTGCAGCGCAAGAAGAACGAGTCCGAGCTGCTGCGGGAGAAGGTGAACCTGCTGGAGCAGGAGATCCTGGAGCTGCGCTCCGAGCTGGCCGCGCTCCGCGAGCGGCTCAGCGAGGGGCCCCGGCCGGGCGGGGACGATGCCCAAGCGCTGCAGGGGCAGCTGGAGAGGCTGCGGGCGGAGCTGAAGGCGGAACGAGACAACAACGAGCAGATGAGCTGCAGCTTCCAGCAGGAGCGGCAGACGTGGAAGGAGGAGAAGGAGAAGGTGATCCACTACCAGAAGCAGCTGCAGCAGAGTTACCTGCACATGTACAAGAGGAACCAGAGCCTGGAGAAGATGCTGCAGCAGCTGGCGGCCGGAGAGGACGGCAAGGAGCCCATCGAGCTGGAGATCCCCGGTGCTGATGTCCCCTACGAGGACATCATCGCCACCGAGATCTGAGCCGCCGGCCCCTCCTCGCAGCCCGGGGAGAGGCTCGGCCCCCCCTGTACAGCCGAGCTGAGCCGCGTCCCCCCCGTCCCGTCCCGCCCGTCGTGTTCCAGAGGTGACCAAGCCACTCGTGCCAATGGTGACGTGACCGCAGCTTCCCCGTCCCGGCACCGCCCTGGTACCGCCCCGGCACCTCCCTGGTACCGCCCCGGTACCGCCCTGACACTGCTCCGGCACCACCCCGGTACTGCTCCGGTACCGCCCCGGCACTGCTCTGGTACTGCCCGGTACCTCCTCGGGACCGCCCCGGTACCGCCCCGGCACTGTCCTCTCTGCCCCCGCCCCGGCACCGCTCCGGTACCGCCCCGGTGCTGCCCCGGTACCGCCCCGGCACTGCCCCGGTACTGCTCCGGTACCGCCCCGGTACCACCCCGGCACTGTCCTCTCTGCCCCCGCCCCTGTACCGCTCCGGTACCGCCCCGGCACTGCTCCGGCACCACTCCGGTACTGCTCCGGTACCGCCCCGGTACTGCCCCGGTACTGTCCCGGTACCGCCCTGGCACCGCCCCGGTACCGCCCCGGTACTGCCCCGGTACTGTCCCGGTACCGCCCCGGCACCGCCCCCTCTGCCCCCGCCCCGAGGAGCCGCCGGCCGGTGGGGCGGGCAGGGGTCAGGACTCCAGGGAATTCTCTGCCATCCGTGCCCAGCGCCCAGGGAATGCTCTGCTCCGGGCGCGGGGGAATCCGGCCTGGCACAGCCCTGGAATGGCCCAGCACAGTCCTGCCCACGACAGGAATCAGCCTCAATGTGTGCCCAGCCCCGGGGATGGCCCAGATCTGGGGATGGCACAGCCCCAGGGATGGCCCAGCACAGTCCTGCCCGTGACCGGAATCAGCCTCAATGTGTGCCCAGCTCCAGAGATGGCACAGCCCGGGAATGGCCCAGCACAGTCCTGCCCGTGACAGGAATCAGCCCCAATGTGTGCCCAGCTCCAGGGGATGGCCCAGATCTGGGGATGGCACAGCCCCAGGGATGGCCCAGCACAGTCCTGCCCGCTGATGGTGACAGGAATGAGCCCCAATTCGTGCCCAGCCCCGGGGATGGCCCAGCACAGCCCTGCCCGTGACCAGAACCCGCCCCAGCTCCCTGGAGGAAGCTCCCACTCCTCCTCACCCTCCCAGCGCTGTGGGAGCACAGAGCCACCACTGCCACCGCCACTGCCACTGCCACTGTCACATCCACCCCCCCAGCCCCGGGTGCCTCAGGAAGGTCCCCACCCTCACACGCCCTCCTGGCACAGCCCAAACCCCCCAAATCCCCGTTCAGTCCGAGCACTGCCCACCCTGCACAGCCCAAACCCCCCAAATCCGGGTTCAGTCCGAGCACTGCCCACCCTGCACAGCCCAAACCCCCCAAATCCGGGTTCAGTCCGAGCACAGCCCACCCTGCACAGCCCAAACCCCCCAAATCCCCGTTCAGTCCGAGCACTGCCCACCCTGCACAGCCCTCCCTGTGCCCGGCATTCCCAACTCCCACGGACACGGCTCCATCCCTTTCCCGGCTGCCAGACAGCAGCTGGGTCCAAGAATTCCCAGGAATGTCCCAGCCACGGTGTGACCAAGGACTGGGGTTTGTGTTCACCCCACAGCCTCGCACTCGCTGGGGTTGTCCCTCCCGGGAGCCCCGGCTGCCTTATCTCCCCCCGTGCCCTGATCCCGCCAAGGGAAGCTGGATAAACACCCCAAACTGACCACTTCCACCTTAATTTCTACCCCAGCTCTTAAAATTTCCTCCTGCCACCAGCGAGTGGCTCCAGGGATGATGAGGTGGCGCTGCTGGTGACCCTCGTGTCCCCCTGCCTGGGGAGGGCACCGGCAGGAGCTGCTTTGTGGGGTGGGGGCTCTGTGCCAGTGCAATGAGATTTTTGCTGCAATTATTTACCCACTGCCCCATTCCAGGGCTCTGGGGGTTTGGGGTTCTTGCACAATCCCAACGCCGCCAATTCGGCCAAGGGCTCCAAGCTGTGCGAAATTCCGCATCCCTCGTGCCACTCCAGCCTGGAAAGTGACACAGGAACCAGTCTGTGCCTTCTGCACCCAGCCCTGACACCCCAAAGCACTGCCCCAGTTCTCCCAGCTGGGCCTGGCACTGCCCAGCCTGTCCTGGTACTGCCCAGCCTGTCCCGGCACTGTCCAGCTGGGCCTGGCACTGCCCAGTCAATCCTGGTACTGCCCAGCCTGTCCTGGCACTGCCCAATTGAGCCTGGTACTGTCCAGTCAATCCTGGCACTGCCCAGTCTTTCCTGGAACTTCCCAGCTGGGCCTGGCACTGCCCAGATGAACCTGGCACTGCCCAGTCTGTCCTGGCACTGCCCAGATGGGCCTGTCATGGCCCAGCCACTCCTGGAGGTGCCCAGCCCACTCCTGGCACTGCTCAGGCTGTCCTGGCACTGCCCAGGCAGTCCTGGTACTGCCCAGCCTGTTCTGACATTGCCCAGCTGGGCCTGGCACTGCCCAGGCAGTCCTGGTACTGCCCAGATGAACCTGGCACTGTCCAGCCTGTCCTGGCACTGTCCAGCTGGGCCTGGCACTGCCCAGTCTGTCCTGGCACTGCCCAGCCCAGTCCTGGCACTGCCCAGTTTGTCCTAACATTGCCCAGCTGGGCCTGGCACTGCCCAGCCTGTCCTGGCATTGCCCAGTCAATTCTGGTACTGCCCAGCCTGTTCTGACATTGCTCAGCTGGGCCTGGCACTGCCCAGTCTGTCCTGGCACTGCCCAGCTGGGCCTGGCACTCTCTGGCTGGTCCTGGCAGTGTCCAGCCTGTCCTGGCACTGCCCAACCCGTCCCAGCACTGCCCAGCCACTCTTGGCACTGCCCAGTTTGTCCTGGCACTCTCCAGCTGGTCCTGGCAGTGTCCAGCTCACTCCTGGCACTGCCCAGCCTGTCCTGGCACTGCCCAAACACTCCTGGCACTGCCCAGCCTGTGCCCAGCCCGTCCTGGCACTGCCCAGCCTGTCCTGGCACTGCCCAAACACTCCTGGCACTGCCCAGCCTGTCCTGGCACTGGCACAGCCGATCCTCCCCCATGTCCCACTGGAAAAAGCCCAGCTCAGACTCCCGCAGGTGCAGCCGGGGCTGAGCCCCTGCCCGGCCGTGCCCCAGAACGTTCTGGAAGGTTCAAGGCCGGCGAGGCCGGGCGGGATTTGGTGCCACCCCGCAGAGCCCTGCCCGAGCTCGCCCCATCCTGGCCGTCCCCGCTCCCGCCGGCCTCGGTGGCGCCGTCCCTGTCCCCAGCCGTGTCCCCCCGGCCCGTGTGCCCCCAGCTCGATGATGTGATGATCTCCAGAGGCCTCGCCGTGCTGCCTTTGCACAACTGCTCCGTGTGCCCGTCGCATTCCAGGTGTGTCACTCCAGGTGTGTCACTCCCGGCCGGAGCCGCGGCCACACCCGGCCCCAGCCCGGACAGAGAATTATTTTTCTGCAGGTTTTCTCTTCTTTTTTTTTGTTGGGTTTTTTTTTTTTTTGTATGTTCTTTCTGGTGACTGATGTAAACTACTGGTTAATTTTATGTTTTTATTTATAAATAAATTTTTTAAAACTTCCTCAGTCTCTCCGGGGTGTTCCGGGGATTTTCCATGCTCAGAATTTATCACAGCCCACCAAGGTCCCCTTTGGGGACATCTTGCACCTGCTTTTTCCAGGCCAGAGTTATCTCTGCTCCGCAGCTGGGATAACCCGGGCATGGAAAAGCCGGGATTGGGTTCTGGGGGATCAGGGAGGGTGGGATAATCCACCCAGCCCCGCTCCCAGCCTGAGCCCCCCAGCTTCACCCTCCTCCTCTGTGGGTGAGGCTGATTCCACCCTGAGCCCCATCCTGAGCAGGCAGCTCCCAGTCCTGAGGAAACTGGGAGAGCACTGGGACACAAACTGGGAGAGCACTGGGACACAAACTGGGAGAGCACCAGGAGGGAAACTGGGAGAGCACTGGGACACAAACTGGGAGAGCACCAGGACAAACTGGGAGAGCAGGAGGGAAACTGGGAGAGCACTGGGACACAAACTGGGAGAGCACCAGGACAAACTGGGAGAGCACCAGGGTGGGAACTGGGAGAGCACTGGGACACAAACTGGGAGAGCACCAGGACAAACTGGGAGAGCACTGGGACACAAACTGGGAGAGCACCAGGGTGGGAACTGGGAGAGCACCAGGACAAACTGGGAGAGCAGCAGGACACAAACTGGGAAAGCACCAGGACACAAACTGGGAGAGCAGCAGGACACAAACTGGGAGAGCACTGGGACACAAACTGGGAGAGCAGCAGGACACAAACTGGGAAAGCACCAGGGCACAAACTGGGAAAGCACCAGGACACAAACTGGGAAAGCACCAGGACACAAACTGGGAGAGCACCAGGACAAACTGGGAGAGCAGGAGGGAAACTGGGAGAGCAGCAGGGTGGGAACTGGGAGAGCACTGGGACACAAACTGGGAGAGCACCAGGAGGGAAACTGGGAGAGCACCAGTGTGGGAACTGGGAGAGCACCAGGAGGGAAACTGGGAGAGCACCAGTGTGGGAACTGGGAGAGCACCAGGAGGGAAACTGGGAGAGCACTGGGACACAAACTGGGAGAGCACCAGGGTGGAAACTGGGAGAGCACCAGGACACAAACTGGGAGAGCACCAGGACAAACTGGGAGAGCACCAGGACACAAACTGGGAGAGCACCAGGACACAAACTGGGAGAGCACCAGGGTGGAAACTGGGAGAGCAGCAGGACACAAACTGGGAGAGCCCCAAGACACAAACTGGGAGAGCACCAGGGTGGGAACTGGGAGAGCACCAGGACACAAACTGGGAGAGCACCAGGACACAAACTGGGAGAGCACCAGGGTGGGAACTGGGAGAGCACCAGGACACAAACTGGGAGAGCACCAGCAAAGCTCCTGCAGCAAGGCCGGACAATCCCCGGGTAAAGCCATCCCCTGCTGACAGCCAGAGCTCCCTCGGGGGCGGCCTCAGCGCGAAGCTCCGGAACCACCCGGGGGGCACCTTTGGCTCCGATTTTGGGGCTCAACAGGCGAAGGAGCCCAGTCGGGGCATCCCCCGGCCCGGGGGGTCCCTGCTCTGCTCCAGCCCCGCTCCAGCTGCCGCAGGAGCCGCGCGGATCGTTGCATTAATGAGCGCATGTAAATGTGCTCCGAGCCGGAGAAAATCCGATTTGCATCTCCTTTAAACGCGCCGGTGGCACCGCCGGGTGTCTGGCTGTGGGGAGGGCAGAGGCAGCCCCAAAACAACCCCAAAACAACCCCAAACCCAACCCCAAACCAGCCCCAAACCAACCCTAAACCAGCCCCAAACCAGCCCCAAACCAGCCCCAAACCAACCCCAAACCAGCCCCAAACCAGCCCCAAACCAACCCCAACCCAACCCTAAACCAGCCCCAAACCAACCCCAAACCAGCCCCAACCCAACCCCAGCCCCAACCCCAAACCAATCCCAAACCAGCCCCAAACCCACCCCAAACCAACCCCAAATCCAACCCTAAACCAGCCCCAAACCCAGCCCCAAACCAATCCCAAACCAGCCCCAAACCAACCCAGCCCCAACCCCTCCGCGGCGCTGCCTGGGACTGAGAACCGAACGGAGCCGCCCCGCGCTGGCAGGGCCGGGTTTGGGGTGTTCAAAAGCCGCTTTTGATGTGCAAATGAGGCCCGGCAGCCCGGAGCCGGCCCTGCCTCGCATCTGCCACCGGCCCGGAGCCCCCGGGGCAGGCAGGGACCCGCCCGGGCTGTCCCCTCCCCTCCCCAGCCCGGGGACAGCTGGCGTGTGCCCGTGGCAGGACCGGCTGCCATCCCCCGTGAGGGGCTGAGCCCCCGGGCGGTGCTCGTTACTCATTATGGGATAAAAAACCAGAAAAATAAATCTGAATTCAAAAAGCAGCCGGCCTTGAAACGTCCGGGGGCAGCAGCTGGGAGAGCAGCACGGCCCTGGGAGCCGGTACCTGCTGTCCCCAGGCGGGCCAGAGCCGTGCCAGAGCCGTGCCAGAGCCGTGCCAGAGCCGTGCCAGGGCACAGGGGACAGCCCCGAGGGTTCTGTTCATCCCAGGCACTGAGCAGCTCGGGGGGAAAATCGCTTCCACAAAATGCTGAGCCCAGGGACTGCAGAGAGGGGAACCAAAGCTGGGCTGGCCAGTCCTGGGTTTGGTTTGGTCATTCCTGGGTTTGTTTATTCCCAGGTTTGGTTTGGTCATTCCTGGGTTTGGTTTGGCCATTCCTGGGTTTATTCATTCTCAGGTGTGGTTTGGCCATTCCTGCTTTTCCTCATTCCTGGGTTTGGTTTGGCCTGTTCCTGGGTTCATTCATTCCCAGGTTTGGTTCAGCCATTCCCAGGTTTGCTTTGGCCATTCCCGGGTTTATTCATTCCCAGGTTTGGTTTGGTCATTCCCGGGTTTGCCCATTCCTGGCTTGGGTTTGATTATTCCCCAGTTTGCTTTGGTCATTCCCAGGTTTGCTCATTCCTGAGTTTGGTTTGCTCATTCCCAGGCTTGGTTTGGCCATTCCTGCTTCTCCTCATTCCTGGTTTTGGTCATTCCTGGGTTTATTCATTCCCAGGTTTGGTTTATTCATTCCCAGGTTTGCTTTGGCCATTCCCAGGTTTGGTTTATTCATTCCCAGGTTTGCTTTGGCCATTCCTGCTTTTCCTCATTCCTGGTTTTGCTTTGCCCATTCCTGGCTTTGCCATTCCCATTTTCCAGGTCCCTGTGCCAGCTCAGGCTGTCCCCACCCGGACCTGCCCAGGGGTGACAGCGATGCCCAGGGGAGGGGCTGGGCTCACACTGACCCCCCCAAAATCCCAAACTGGGGCCCAAACTCATTTTCCAGGAGTTTAAGCTTTCCAAGCCTCCCCCAGGAGCAGAGGGAGGTGAGCACACAGGGATCACATTCCCTGCACATTCCTGCAAAGCCTTTCCCCGTGACTGCTCAGGAGGCTGAAGGTCAGACCCTCCTCCTCCTCCTCCTCAGCCCCCAGCTCCAGGGACAACGTGGGGGTGGCTCCAGTGACCCTTAAACCCCTCTGGAGCTGCTCCATTCCCATTCCTGGGATCCCTGGGGACAGGAACACCCCAGCCCTCAGTGATTTTTCACCCTCACAACCACAGAATTTTATCAGAACCTTTTGTTCAACACCTTCCATATTTAATTTATTTAGAGATTCTCTACATTAAAGTATTTTCATGCCAACCCTTTTGCCCTCCCCTCCTGACCTCAGGAGAAAGAGACTCGGGCAGAGCTTTGGGTGGAATGCACTGGAACCAAGTTTGCTGTTGCAGCCACGGAGAACACAGAGAACAAAACCAGAGAACTGCACACACGGGAGGGAGGGAGGGAGACGCCAGGAAAAGCTGGAATTCACAAATTCCAGTCGTGTTAGCACCTTCCCAGACGGGCCTGGAGGCGTGCAGGGAGGTGCAACATGCTCTGGTGAGCCAGACCAGAGCTCAGACTACAGGAAAGCCTGGGAAAAGCATGGAATTCTGCCAGCAGCAGGAGCCTGGGCTGAACCCGTTGGAAAAGGAACAACACGGAATTGCCCAGCCGAGGTGGCAGAGTTTGGGAATGCTGAGCTCAGGGCTGAGCAAATCCGTGCCTGGAGTGCAAACCACAACAGCTCCAGCCCCAGCAGGCCTGGAGCAGGTTTGAAATATCCTCTCTCACATTAAAAGCTGCATTTTTTAACAACTCCTGGTGCCTGCTGCAGTGGTTTAAAAGCTGAGCTCACACCAGCACACCTGGGCCAGGTTTTGGGTTGGTTTTAGGTTGATTTTCACCTCTCAGGATCCCCTGCAGCAGCAGCACCACAAAACTTTGAGTCACCAACAGCTCTGGTGACACCTCTGAGCTGCTGGTTCTGTTTGGCATCTCCAGAATTCAACCAAAAAAAAGGGTGAAGGAGGAAATTTACTCAGCAAACTTCAATTTAAAGCCTGGAATTCAATAATTGAGTTTTTTCCTGTTATTTTCAGGTAGCACCTCACTGGCCTTTGTCCTCTGAAAGGATTTTTCCACTTTTGCTGGAAAGTGGAAAAATTCCCAGTGTCACCTCCCCCTGTCCTCAGCTCACACAAACCTTTCAAAAAGTGCTTAAAAACCTCATTTTTCACCAAGGAATGCTGTCCTGCAATTTTTCACCAAGGAATGCTGTCCTGCAAGTCACCTTTCCTCCCTCGTATTTTCTAACCCACAGTTTGAAATTAAAAATTTGCAATCTCTGGTCACGCTCAGCCTTGAAAACCCCTCCAAAAAATCTCATTTCAAAGCCCAAACCTCACGCTGGCTATTGCACATTTTTACAGCTGGCCTAAACACCCTCCTGGAGATGCAGGTTGAGGGAGAAGGGATATTTTCAAACCTGCCACGAGCATCACCTGCTGCTGGTTGGAGCTGGGAGGGCGACAGGGAAACACCAACACACAGAAAAGGAAACCAAACCAGCAGGAGCACGGGGAGCTGGGTTAGTGCTTGGCATCCCGAGGGTAAAACTCAGCCAGGGTGCTCTGGGGGATCCTCTTGAGCATCTCCTTGGGGAAAATCCTGAGCAGCTGCCAGCCAATGTCCAGGGTCTCAAACACGGTGCGGTTCTCGTAGGGCCCTGCAGGGACAGACACGGGGAAAACAAAAAAAAAATGTTTGTTTTTATTTCCCACCCTCAGCTGAAAAGATTATTTTCATCCTTGGAAAACCAGGAATTCTCCTTTAAAAACCAAATTGATTCCAATTCTCTGCCATGCACTGGGCATTTGGAGCACCTTTTCCTGCCAAGTGCAGCCACACAAATCCCCTGAGGTTTTTGTCACGTGTGACAGGACAAAGCAAATCCAGAATTGGGGTATCAAACTGCTGATTCACAGAATTATGGGGTGGTTTGGAAACTGAAATATCATTCCAAAAATTGCCACCCCTGCCAAGTGCAGCCACACAAACCCCACTGAGGTTTTTGTCATGTGTGACAGGAGAGAGCAAATCCAGAATTGGAGTATCAAACTGATGATTCACAGAATTTTGGGGTGGTTTGGAAATTTAAATTTATCACCCAGTGCCACCCCTGCCAAGTGCAGCCACACAAACCCCCCTGAGGTGTTTGTCATGTGTGACAGGACAAGGTAAATCCAGAATTGGGGTATCATACTGATGATTCATGGAATTTTGGGGTGGTTTGGAAACTGAAATATCATCCCAAAAATTGCCACCCCTGCCAAGTGCAGCCACACAAACCCCCTAAGGTGTTTGTCACGTGTGACAGGACAAAGCAAATCCAGAATTGGGGTATCAAACTGCTGATTCACGGAATTATGGGGTGGTTTGGAAATTTAAATATCACCCCTGCCAAGTCCTGACACACAAACCCCACTCAGGTGTCTGTCAGCACAGCCACGTGTGCCAGGAATCCTTAAAAAATTAAAATAACCTTAAGCAGCTCATGAGCAGCACGACACACACCTGCCTGTTGTGCAGCAAAATCCAGAATTTGAGTATCAAACTGATTCATGGAATTATGGGGTGGTTTGGAAATTTAAATTTATCATCCAGTGCCACCCCTGCCAAGTGCAGCCACACACAAACTCCCTGAGGTTTTTGTCACGTGTGCCAGGACAAGGAAAATCCAGAATTTGGGGTATCAAACTGATGATTGACAGAATTTTGGGGTGGTTTGGAAATTTAAATATTATCCAGTGGCACCCCTGCCAAGTGCAGTCACACAAACCCCCTGAGGTGTTTGTCAGCACAGCCACGTGTGACAAGAAAAATCCAGAACTGGGGTATCAAACTGCTGATTCAAAGAATTTTGGGGTGGTTTGGAAATTAAATATCACCCAGTGCCACCCCTGCCAAGTGCAGCCACACAAACCCCACTCAGGTGTCTGTCAGCACAGCCACGTGTGACAGGAATCCCTAAAAAATTAAAATAACCCAAAGCAGCTCATGAGCAGCACAACACACACCTGCCTGTTGTGCAGCAAAATCCAGAATTTGAGTATCAAACTGATTCAGGGAATTATGGGGTGGTTTGGAAATTTAAATTTATCATCCCGTGTCACCCCTGCCAAGTGCAGCCACACACAAACCCCCTGAGGTGTTTGTCATGTGTGACAGGACAAGGAAAATCCAGAATTTGGGGTATCAAACTGCTGATTCACAGAATTTTGGGGTGGTTTGGAAACTGAAATATCATCCCAAAAATTGCCACCCCTGCCAAGTGCAGCCACACAAACCCCCTGAGGTGTTTGTCACGTGTGACAGGACAAAGCAAATCCAGAATTGGGGTATCAAACTGCTGATTCACGGAATTATGGGGTGGTTTGGAAATTTAAATATCACCCAGGATGAGCTTTAAGGCCCTTCCCAAATCCAGGATTTGGGGATTCTCCGGGGTTTATAAAGCAGGAATTTCGATCCAAATCTTTCCCACTCATTTCCCTGCCCTGCTGGGAGCTGCTCCTTACCCTGAGCGATGAAATTCTTCTCAAACTTCTGCAGGAACTCCAGGTAGAGGAGATCATCCGAGGTCAGGGCCTCCTCACCCACCACGGCCTTCATGGCCTGCACGTCCTTGCCGATGGCGTAGCAGGCGTACTGCCAGGGGAAGGGGCATGGAGTGACCCTCAAACATCCCCTCATCCACCCCTGCCAGGGCAGGGACACCTCCCAATGTCCCAGGTTATCCCAAACAGGGATCCAGGGGCAGCCACAGCAAATCTGGGAATTCCAGCCCAGGCCCTCCCCACCCTCACACAAAAATCGGTGTCACGGGGCCTTGGGTTGTGTCCTGCTGGGACACTGGAAAATCCCAGAATTGGATGGAAACAACCTTAAAGATTCCCCAGTGTCATCCCTGCCACAGCAGGGACACCTCCCACTGTCCCAGGTTATCCCAAACAGGGATCCAGGGGCAGGCACAGCAAATCTGGGAATTCCAGCCCAGCCCCTCCCCACCCTCACACAAAATCAGTGTCACCAGGGCTTGGGTTGTGTCCTGCTCCTGATGGGACATTGGAGAATCCCAGAATTGGATGGAAACAACCTTAAAGGTCACCCAGTGCCACCCCTGCCATGCCCAGGGACACCTCCCACTGCCCCAGGTTATCCCAAACAGGGATCCAGGGGCAACCACAGCAAATCTGGGAATTCCAGCCCAGCCCCTCTGTGCCCTCACACAAAAATCGCTGTCACTACCACACCCCGAGGTGTCACCAGGGCTTGGGTTGTGTCCTGCTCCTGCTGGGACACTGGAAAATCCCAGAATTGGATGGAAACAACCTTAGAGGTCACCCAATGTCACCCCTGCCACAGCAGGGACACCTCCCACTGTCCCAGGTTATCCCAAACAGGGATCCAGGGGCAGCCACAGCAAATCTGGGAATTCCAGCCCAGCCCCTCTGTGCCCCCACACAAAAATCGGTGTCACTGCCACACCCCGAGGTGTCACTGGGGCTTGGGTTGTGTCCTGCTCCTGATGGGACACTGGAAAATCCCAGAATGGGTTGGGAACAACCTTAAAGGTCACCCAGTGCCACCCCTGCCATGCCCAGGGACACCTCCCACTGTCCCAGGTTATCCCAGCCTGGCCTTGGGCACTGCCAGGGATCCGGGGGCAGCCACAGCAAATCTGGGAATTCCAGCCCAGCCAGGAATTCCTGCCCAATATCCCACCCCAATCTCCCCTTTCCCAGTTTGAAGCCATTCCCTGTGTCCTGTCCCTCCATCCCTTGTCCCCAGTCCCTCTCCAGCTCTCCTGGAGCCCCTTCAGGCCCTGCCAGGGGCTCTGAGCTCTCCCTGGTGCCTTTCCCTTCTCCCTTGGGCACTGCCAGGGATCCAGGGGCAGCCACAGCTGCTCTGGGAATTCCAGCCGAGCGAGGAATCCCTGCCCAATCTCCCCATTCCCAATCTGAAGCCATTCCCTGTGTCCTGTCCCTCCATCCTTGTCCCCAGCCCCTCTCCAGCTCTCCTGGAGCCCCTTCAGGTCCTGGAAGGGCTCTGAGCTCTCCCTGGAACTTCTCCAGGTGAACATTCCCAGCTTGGCTGCTCCATCCACAACTCCTGCTCAAACCCCAAACCTCTCACTGAACTAAAGCAGCCTCAGGAATGTTCTGGATCCCAACTGATCCCAGGTTTTCCAGGCTGGGCAGGCAGTCCCTGTCCCCAGGGGGGGTTTGCACCCACCAGCTGGTTGGACACATCAGCGTGGTCCTTCCTGGTCATCCCCTCACCAATAGCTGACTTCATCAGCCTGGACAGCGAGGGCAGGACATTGATGGGAGGGTAAATCTGAGAGGAAAAACATCCAGGAGTTAACAGGAATCCTTAAAACATTGGAATAATTTTTTAAGCAGCTCATGAGCAGCAAACACACACCTGCCTGTTGTGCAGCTGCCTGTCCACGTAGATCTGTCCCTCAGTGATGTACCCAGTCAAGTCAGGGATGGGATGAGTAATGTCTGTGGGGAATAAAAAGAAATGGTTTCAATGTTTTCAGCCCTTTTAAAGCCATCTTAGCACCGAGCTGCAGCTTTTTGTTGCCAGGTGATTTCGGCAATTGTTCCCTCCACAAATCCCAAGTGCTCTTGGATCAGGGCTGTGAGCACCTGAGAGGCCTCAAAGGGGAAATTTGGATCAGAAGGCAGCCAAAATCTGGGATATTAAAGAAACCTGAAGCCACAGGACTCCAGTGTGGCTGTGTTGGAATCCTGGAGGCTGAAAATTTCAGGTTTTCTGTGTTAAAAGGTGCTGAGCCTCAAGCCAGCACCACATTTAACTTGAGGCTCCCAAAATTGAGTGACAGCACTGGGGTTGTGGGTATGTGGTTTGAATAGAATTGTGTGATCTCACAGGGTGGAAAACTTAAGATTTAAGATTTTAATATAAAGTAATAGACACGAGTCAAGATGGAGGATTTAAGGTGTTGTCTGAGTCCTTCTTCTTCACCTTCTTTTTGAGTTTGAGTGGTTTTTTCTAAGAGAATGAAATAGGTCCAAATTGCGGGGCTTGGGCGGTCATTATTGGGTCAGAAATATAAATAATATATATTAAAATATAAATATAAGTATAAATATATAATAAATAAATATAAAATTATAAATATAAATAATATATATTAAATATAAATATAAATAATATATATAAATAATAATTCAGCAAGGTGTCACCTTGCTGAAATAACCTTGGATAGAGTCAGAGAGACTCCATTTTAACTTCATTTTTCTACCTTGTTAGTTAGAGCCCACAGCTTGTCAGTCTGTAAATGGATAAATGGATAAATAATAATAAACACCCAAGGCTGGACTCAAAATCATTCCTGCCCACCCTTTCCTGAACCTTTCCAAGGAAGGTTTTTGGAGGTCCCAGGCTGTAACTCATCATCATTGGGCGAGGATGAGGATCTGGGTGATGGAGCCATTCCTGCCCTCCCTTTCCTGAACCTTTCCAAGGGAGGTTTTTGGAGGTCGTTGGGCATGGTGAGGATGGGGATCTGGGTGATGGAGCCGTTCCTGCCCTCCCTTTCCTGAACCTTTCCAAGGCAGGATTTTGGAAGCCCCCAGGCTGTGACTCACCGTCGTTGGGCATGGTGAGGATGAGGTTCTGGGTGATGGAGCTGTTCCTGCCCTGCCCTCCCTTTCCTGAACCTTTCCAAGGCAGGATTTTGGAGGTCCCCAGGCTGTGACTCACCGTTGTTGGGCATGGTGAGGATGAGGATGTGGATGATGGAGCCATTCCTACCCTCCCTTTCCAAGGAAGGTTTTTGGAGCCCCCAGGCTGTGACTCACCGTCGTTGGGCATGGTGAGGATGGGGATCTGGGTGATGGAGCTGTTCCTGCCCTCCCTTTCCAAGGAAGGTTTTTTGAGCCCCCAGGCTGTGACTCACCGTCATTGGGCATGGTTGGGGATCTGAGTGATGGAGCCATTCCTGCCCTCCCTTTCCTGAACCTTTCCAAGGGAGGATTTTGGAGCCCCCAGGCTGTGACTCACCATCGTTGGGCGAGGATGAGGATCTGGGTGATGGAGCCATTCCTGCCCTCCCTTTCCTGAACCTTTCCAAGGAAGGTTTTTTGAGCCCCCAGGCTGTGACTCACCGTCGTTGGGCATGGTGAGGATGAGGATTTGGGTGATGGAGCCATGCCTGCCCTCCCTTTCCTGAACCTTTCCAAGGGAGGATTTTGGAGCCCCCAGGCTGTGACTCACCGTCGTTGGGCATGGTGAGGATGGGGATCTGGGTGATGGAGCCGTTCCTGCCCTCCACGCGCCCGGCGCGCTCGTAGATGGTGGCCAGGTCAGTGTACATGTAGCCAGGGAAGCCACGGCGCCCAGGCACCTCCTCCCGGGCTGCTGACACCTGGGACAGCCACAAAAACACCCCAAGGAGTCACAGCCTGCCTGGGTTTGGTGCATGGGGCACTTGGAGCACCTTTTCCTGCTGAGTGCAGTCACACAAACCCCCTGAGGTGTTTGTCACGTGTGACAGGACAAAGCAAATCCAGAATTTGAGTATCAAACTGCTGATTCACAGAATTGTGGGGTGGTTTGGAAATTTAAATATTACCCAGTGCCACCCCTGCCAAGTGCAGCCACACAAACCCCCTCAGGTGTTTGTCACGTGTGACAGGACAAGGTAAATCCAGAATTGGGGTATCAAATTGCTGATTCACAGAATTTTGGGGTGGTTTAGAAACTTAAATATCATCCAGTGCCACCCCCACTGCTCCTCTACACTCCCAGAGGGAGCAGCTTGTGCAGTTCCAGGCTGGAGATCAAATCTGAGATGCTTTACCCTGATTTATCCTTTGTTAAGACTCTGGGAATGGTTTGGGTGGGAAGGGACCCCAAAAATCTCTTCAATGCCATGGGCAGGGACACCTCCCACCATCCCAGGGTGCTCCAAGCCTTGTCCCACCTGGCCTTGGGCACTTCAGGGGTGGAATTGCCACCAGTGAAACAAATCCCAGCCAATCAAGGATCAGCTGAAACCCTCACTGGCTGTTCCCAACCATTCCAATGAACTTTAATTCCAACAGCAAAGCTGCTGCTCAGTTCACACCAGCCCTCTCTGCCAATAAAGACATTAATTAACACCTTAATGACCACACACCTCTCTGAGAGCCTCGGCGTAGGAGCTCATGTCAGTGAGGATGACCAGCACGTGTTTCTCACACTGGTACGCCAGGAACTCGGCCGTGGTCAGCGCCAGGCGGGGCGTGATGATGCGCTCGATGCTGCAACACAGCCTGGGGTCAGCACGGGCACCTGGGGGCCACAGCCAGCTCCCAGGCATGCCTGCAGCAGCAGCAGTGCAGCTGGAGCATTGGCATTGCAGCTGCAGCACCGGCATTGCAGCTGCAGCACCGGCAGTGCAGCTGCAGCACCGGCAGTGCAGCTGCAGCACCGGCAGTGCAGCTGGAGCTGCACCATCGCTTCACCTGCAGCTCCACCGCCACCATTTCAGCTGGAGCTGCTCCACCACCCTTCCACCTGCAGCTCCACCATCACTCCACCTGCACCACCCACCACACTTAAGCTGCAGCTCCACCATCACCACCCCTGCAGCTCCACCAGCACCCCTGCAGCTCCACCACCATTCCACCATACCTGCAGCTCCACCACCATTCCACCATACCTGCAGCTCCACCACCATCCACACTCCACCTGCAGTTCTACCACCACCATCACTCCACCTGCAGCTCCACCACCTCATCTGCAGCTCCACCACCTCCACCACCACTCCATCTGCAGCTCCACCAGCACCACCACCTGCTGCTCCACCAGCACCACCACCACTCCACCTGCAGTTCTACCACCATCTCCACCAGCACCACCTCACCTGCAGCTCCACCACTCCACCTGCAGTTCTACCACCACCACCACTCCATCTGCAGCTCCACCACCTCACCTGCAGCTCCACCTGCACCACCCCAGCTGCAGCGCTGCTGCCACAACCCCCACCACCTGCAGGACACCAGCGAGGTCCATCCCCCACAGCTGGTTTGTCCTTCCCAGCTTTCCCCCTCCTCAGGGGTGGCCACTCACGTGGGGTCGTTGGCCAGGTTCAGGAACAGGCACACGTTGTCCATGGAGCCGTTCTCCTCAAAGTCTGACTTGAAGAACCGAGCGGTTTCCATGTTCACCTGGAGCACAGATCTGGGTTTAACTCAGCTCATTTCACATCCAGTTAAGGGCTGATGAGCTCATTAATAACCCACAGCAAAGATCTCCATCCATCAGGCTCCTCTATGCTCCCAGAGGGAGCAGCTTGTGCAGTTCCAGGCTGGAGATCAAATCTGAGATGCTTCACCCTGATTTATGCTTTGTTAGACTCCAGGAATGGTTTGGCTGGGAAAGGATCCCAAAAACCCCTCCAGTGCCACGGGCAGGGACACCTCCCACCACCCCAGGGTGCTCCAAGCCTCATCCAACCTTGGATGGGGCAGCCACAGCTTCTCTGGGCAGCCTGTTCCAGAGGCAATTCCAGCACTTCCAACCCTTGGATTTTCACCCATCCTTTAACCCCACACACATCAAACCTGCTCAGCCTCCAGCCACTCTCAGACCTCCCCGATTCCTGCAGCCCCACACCTTCCCCCAGCCCCGTGGGCTCACCCCCATGGCAGCAAAGACGATGGCAAAATTCTCCTCGCTGTAATCCATCACATCTTTGGATTTCTTCACCAAGCCAGCCTGCCGACAGATCTGAGCTGCAATCTAGGCAAGAAATATTCCAAGGTTTGCATTTGCTGCTGTTCCACGGCCCAAAATTAAATTTAAATGACTCCCACCGGGTTCAGAGCAGCTCTGAGGCCTCACCTCGTTGTGGGGCAGCCCAGCAGCTGAGAAAATGGGGATTTTCTGGCCCCTGGCAATACTGTTCATGCCATCTATGGCTGAAATCCCAGTCTGGATCATTTCCTCTGGATAGATCCGACACTGGGGGTTGATGGGCTGGCCTGTGGGATTTGGGGAGAGAACACAAATGTTACTCCCTGGATGTGCTGGGAGCTTTGTCAAACTCCCAAATAAATGGGTACAAACCCCACTGTGACACCGACCTGGTCACACCTGAGCCTTTCAGAGCCCCAAAATTCTGGTGTTTAAATGTTTATGTCAGTGGTAAGAATGATTGAAAACCCTGCCAGGTTTTTTTCATTTCACCTTTTGTGTTTTCATTTCACCTTTTGTGTTTTCATTTCACCTTTAGGTAAAATGAAATTGTAGAATTAAATCTACAAATAATAAAGAGCAGCTTCCAAATGTTGCAGGAAGGTTTCTGTTCCTGGGTAATTTAATTAAATTTGATGACACATATGCTCAAAAATGAGATGAAGCTCCTCCCAAGTTAGAGGTTGTGTTCTAAACTAAATATATAAATTCAGAAAGCTGAAACACCCCAGGTTTGATTTTACTCCCCCTCAGAAAAGGATTAAGAACCAACCCATGATGTCCAGGAAATCCTCAGCCAAACAATGGGGCCTCTGTCTATGGGTTTTCCTGATCCATTGAACACTCTGCCTGCAGGAAACAACAATAAAAATGAGAATTATTTTGAAAATAATTTGATTTTGGATGAATCTCTTGGTTCCTCCCACCCACACGTGAACCCTCACCGAGCATGTCCTCCGAGACTGGGGTGCGCAGGATGTCCCCAGTGAACTCACACGAGGTTTTCTTGGCATCAATCCCTGAAGTGCCCTCAAACACCTGAAAATGCAGCAGGAAAAACAAAAATAAATCACAGGGCAGAAGTTTTGTGCTTCACAAAGCAACTCCTGAATGCTGCTCCACCTGCAGCCCCAGGGAACAAAGCTGGAGCTGCTCTGGAAAGCTTCAAGAGCTGGTAGAAAACACCACAAACATTTCTTTTAAAAAATTCATGAATTGTATCAGCAACAACCACCAAAGCTGGTGCAATCCCTTTGATCTCAAGTGTTTCTCCTGCCAAGTTCTTTTAGATAAAATAATGTGAACAAGAAAAAGCTTTGGAGGAGAAATGCCAGCACCCACTTGGCACAGGGCTGAAATGGAATCCCAATACTGCAAATTCCAGGGGATTCCTTTAATCCAGCAGCAAAGGAATGCAGTGGGGTGGAAATAAATCCAGGGGGGTGGAAATAAATCCAAGGAGGATGGAAATTAAAAAATGTCACTGTTAGAAATCCCTAAAATTGTTGATGCCACCCCACTTGGAACAAGCAGGTGATTTGTTGTTTTCATTTAAAATGAACACATCTCCAGACACGTTTGATTTGGTTCAGGGTCACTCTGATTAATAAATGATGGGAAAAGAGCCTCCTGCTCCTACCTGAACCACAGCTTTGGAGCCACTGACTTCCAGCACCTGCCCACTCCTCCTGGTGCCATCAGGCAGGGTCAGGTGCACGATCTCGGCGTACCTGGGGAACTGAGGGGGCAAAGGCATCAAAGGTTTTGTTTTCTCCAGCCACAAAACAAAAATCACCAGCCCCAAACCTAGAAACTACTCAGGTTTTAAGGATAATTTTATCATCAGCACCAAACTCCCTCCCAGGATATGAAACCTCCCAGGTTAAAGACATTTTTATGTCTTTATTATATTTAGGAGTGAACAATATTTACAGAATATTTGCATTTCTGTCTGGCACTCAGAGCTGCCAGAACCTGTTCTAGTTCCAAACAATGACAGAAAGCCCCAGTGCAGCCCCTGACAAGAAGAAAAACCTGCAGCCGTTTTGGCCTTTAGGAGCAGCCAGAAAAGGAGCCAGGAGTGTGCCCAGCTTCCTTTTCCAGAGCACTGATGTGGAAACAGAAAGGTTGGGAACAAAGCACACATGGCTCCTTTCAGCCTGGAATTTCATCAGTGCTGCAGGGGCTTGATAAAACTCAAACTCTGTTTCCTTTTTTTCCCCAACAACTCTCCCTTTTCTCTGGCCTTACAGGAATTCCCAGACTCTCTTTTATCCCAGCAGCCAGAAATGTATCAAAACAGCTCTGGGGGATTTCCCAGCAGTCAGGATTTTATCTTTTCCAGCTTTTTCTGTAAATTCTCCGTCCAAAAGGTTCGTGCACAGCTGAGAATTTACCTTAACCTGGTCCAGGATCACCAGGGGCCCGTTCACACCTGACACGGTTTTGTAAGCTGCAAAAAACACAAGGCACCAGTCAGGCCCTTCCTCAGGGCTGGGGAAGATGAAACAGGAAAGCTTTATCAATATGACTGCTTGTTTTTAGAGAAGATGAAATCTAAAAATGAAATAGAGTTGAAGACAAGTTTTGATGTCTGAGATGTCGAGCTTTAGTTACTGAACATCTGGAGAACAATGGTATGGCCGGCTGAAGGTTAAACAATTTAATTAATTGATTAAACAATCACTTAATCAATTATTAATTAATTTATCTAATTTATTGATTCATTAATCTTCTCCTTACCAAGAGCCCAAGGGTCAGAGCAGACCCCACTGGCTGGACAGGAAGGGTCCCAAGAGTCGTTTTTAGGGTTTAAAATCTAACCCAGGATGGGAATGGAATGATTCCTATGGGCTGTGTGTAAATGCTGTAGGATTTGTAGTTTTTAGGGTTTAAAATATAACACAGGATGGGAATGATTTATCTGTGTGTAATGCTGTATTTGTAGTTTTTTTAAATATAATATGGAATGTCATGATTCTTATGGGCTGTGTGTAAATGCTGTAGGGTTTGTAGTTTTTAGGGTTTAAAATCTAACACAGGATGGGAATGGAATGATTCCTATGGGCTGTGTGTAAATGCTGTAGGATTTGTAGTTTTTAGGGTTTAAAATCTAACACAGGATGGGAATGGAATGATTCTTATGGCTGTGTGTAAATGCTGTAGGATTTGTAGTTTTAGGGTTTAAATGTACCAGGATGGAATGGATGATTCTTATTGGTGTAAATCTTGTGCTGGATTGGTTGGTGTCAATCAGAATATTCAGTGTAGAAGATTTAATGGATTGGAACGGGAACTTTGTCCTGTTCTTCTTCTCTCTCTCCTTTCTCCTCTCCCTCCTCTCTCTCTCTGCTCTGAGCTGTGCTGGCAGCTCGTGGCAGGGCCCCTTTATTGCCCTGTGCAATGAACTGCAGCTCCAAACCAGCCTGGACTCCAGAGATCTCTCATCTCCCTTCGTCCCATCACTGTCCCGACCTCATTCCCACACTCAGGAATATCCCACAGCCCATCCCCATCACCAGGCCCACATTTGGGGTCTGATTTTCGTCCATTGGGAAGGATTAGGGACAGGATTTGGTGTCCAGCATTTTTCCTGCTGCCCGAGGGTGACACTGAGGTGATCCTGGTGTTTTCTTCTCCCTGACAGGAATTCCCTGCTATGCTGGAAGGGGTTTGGAGCACCCTGGGACAGCAGAAGGTGTCCCCACAGCAGGGGTGGCACTGGATGGGCTCCAAGTCCCTTCCAACCCAATCATTCCGTGATTCTGTGACTCCCAGTGAGGATTTTGCTGCCAGCTCAAGGAAAAAGCATCACTTGAGCCCCAGCTGGAGGAAATCGTGAGTCAGAGCTCCCTCAGGGTCACGAGGAGCTGGGGCTGTTCCTCACCAGGGCCCAGGAGGGGAAATGGGGCAGTGGGGCCATGCAGAGCCCAGCCAGAATCCCAAATTCCAACCAGGATCCCAAATTCCAACCAGGATCCCAAATTCCAGCAGCAGCAGCCCCAGGGAATCAGCGGGGCCACCCCAGGCCTGGCAGCTCCCCAGGTGTTGTGTGCACTGTCAACAGCTCCGTGTTTACCCTGCAATAAAACAGCTGAAACTGTTGCAATGTCAGAGCTCTTAACGGGCAATAATCAAACTGCCCCGGGCTCAGGGGAGATGAAATTAAACTCAATTCCTCAGTTTTACTCCTAAAATCCTTTTAAACACCCTGAGACAGAACCCTGGCCCTTCATTACTCATCTGCTCCTGTGCCCCAGGCAGGGAGAGGCACCCAGGATTATCCAGGAGAGGAATCAGAGCAGAGACTGAAGGTTTGGATCAGCACAGAGAGCCCTGAGGATCTGGATCAGCCCAGAGATCCCCTAAGATTTGAATCAGCTCAGAGCCTGAAGGTCTGGATCAGCCCAGAGACCCCCGAGGATGTGAATCAGCCCAGAGATCCCCCTGAGGGTCTGGATGAGCTCAGAGCCCCCTGAGGATATGAATGAGCCCAGAGATCCCCAAGGATCTGGATCAGCCCAGAGATTCCCTAAGATTTGAATTAGCCCAGAGCCCCTCGAGGGTCTGGATCAGCTCAGAGCGTGAAGGTTTGGATCAGCCCAAAACCCCCGAGATTGAATCAGCCCAGAGCCCCCTGAGGGTCTGGATCAGCCCAGAGCCCCTGAGGGTCTGGATCAGCCCAGAGCCCCCTGAGGGTCTGGATCAGCCCAGAGCCCCCTGAGGGTCTGGATCAGCCCAGAGACCCCCAAAGGTCTGAATGAGCCCAGAGATCCCCTGAGGGTCTGGATCAGCCCAGAGACCCCCAAGGATCTGGATCAGCCCAGAGACCCCCGAGGGTCTGGATCAGCCCAGAGACCCCCAAAGGTCTGGATCAGCCCAGAGACCCCCAAAGGTCTGGATCAGCCCAGAGACCCCTGAGGGTCTGGATCAGCCCAGAGACCCCCAAGGTCTGGATCAGCCCAGAGACCCCCAAAGGTCTGGATCAGCCCAGAGACCCCCAAAGGTCTGGATCAGCCAAGACCCCAAAGGTCTGATCAGCCAGAGACCCCAAAGGTCTGGATCAGCCCAGAGACCCCCAAAGGTCTGGATCAGCCAGAGACCAAAGGTCTGGATCAGCCCAGAGACCCCAAAGGTCTGGATCAGCCCAGAGACCCCCAAAGGTCTGGATCAGCCCAGAGACCCCCAAAGGTCTGGATCAGCCCAGAGACCCCCAAAGGTCTGGATCAGCCCAGAGACCCCCAAAGGTCTGGATCAGCTCAGAGCCTGAAGGTTTGGATCAGCCCAGAGACCCCTGAGGGTTTAAATCAACTCAGAGCCCCCCCGAGGGTCTGGATCAGCTCAGAGCCTGAAGGTCTGGATCATCCCAGAGCCCCCCTGAGGGTTTAAATCATCCCAGAGGCCCCCGAGGGTTTAAATCATCCCAGAGCCCCCTGAGGGTTTAAACCAGCCCGGAGCCCGAGGGTTTGCAGCCCACAGGCCACGGAAAACCTGACCCCGGCTGGGGCAGCTCACCCCGTGACTGTCTCATGAGCTTTCCTTCCTCAATCCGCCTCCCCACGAGCTCCGTGACAAACCAAGAGCAGCCTGGAACATTTTCCATCCCCAGCTCAGGGAAACGCCAGAATCCACATGGAAAAAGCTGGGGTCACCTTGGCTCCCACCCTGACAGAAGTCTCTGCTGCAGGGTAAAGCCCTGGAGCTGCAGGGATGGATTTGGCTCCCAATCCCGACGGATTTGTCATTTCCAAAGGATCCGTGACCCAGGAGCTGCCGGGCAGCACCTTACAGGTCCTGGTGCTATTTAGGGCACAGGTAAAGCCATTTTATGTAATTGCTGCCAGAAAAACTCCTTCACACACCCCGATTCCTCCCCACTGCGCTGCCACAAAGGGATTTCACCAAAGCCCCGAATTTCCTCTTTTTTGGCCGATTTCTCAATCCAGTGTTCAAGAACTCAGCCCACCGCACCACCTGCAGCTCCCGGTACAAACCCGGCTTTGCACGAAGGCCACGGGACGGGCTGTGCTGCCCAATCCCCGCTCCCGGCGTTAATTACGGTGGTTAATTACAGCCCGAGCCACATTGCTCTGACGGGGGGGGGGCTAACCTAGAGCTGCGGCCTGCCCGGGCGCGGGGCTGCGGCCGCCGAGCCGCGCCGATGCCCCCTCCCCGCAGCCCCCCGGGTCCCCCCGCGGGGCCCGCACTCACTGAGGCGCGGCTGGGACAGGAAGTCGCGGGTCAGCGCCGCCGCCTGCTCGCGGGGCCCGCCGGGCCCGGCGCCGTTCACGGCCCCGCGCAGCGCCCGCACCGCCGCCATGTTGGACCGGCTGCTGAATGGGGCAGCCGCGCATGCGCGGTTATAGCGGGGGACATGAACACGCCCACTGACGCACGGGATACGCCCAGTGACGCATGGGATACGCCCACTGACGCATGGGACACGCCCATTCACGCACGGGACACGCCCACTGACGGCGAGGGGCGGGGCCGGAGCTGTCCCAGGTCCTGAAAGGGAAAAGGAAAATGGGAAAGGAAGGGGAAGGGGAAGGGGAAAGGGAAGAGGAAGAGGAAGAGAAGGAAGAGGAGGAAGAAGAGGAAGCGGAGGAGGAGGAGGAGGAGGAGGAGGAGGAGGAGGAAGGCGATGGATAACAATAAAAAATTTGAAAAGTCAAAAGGGGAAAGGTATGAGGAGAAAGGGCAAGAGAAAAGAGGAAAATAAGGAAAAGGAAAGAATAAAAAGTGAAAAATATTAAAATAATAAAGATGGAAAAATGGAGAAAATGAAGGATAAAAAGCAAAAGGAAGAAAAAGGGAAAGAAAGAGAGAAAGGCGGAGCAGTGAGACAGGACGGATTGGGGTTTAAATCAATCCCATCCTTCCTGCAGGCTCAGAACTGGAAATATTTGGGAAAACTTCTGCAGAGAGATCCGGGTGATTCTTTGCTCATTGGGGGAACAAAGGAAAACAAAACCTCCCAAGGAGGGAGCAAACAGAACAGATAATTCCACAGAAAAGATTAAATTAGGAAAAAGAGGGAAAAGAAAAAAGGGGAAGGTCTCCACCTGCTGAAGGAGGATTTGGATCCTCTCCCGGCCCGGCAGCTCCGGGCTCCCGCAGCAGAGGGTGCTGATGCACCGCTGGTGCCCCGCCTGGGCTCCGCACATGGGGAGAGCAATTTCCAGCCCTGGCCCTTCAATTCTCCACTCCTGAAATCCATTTAGAGGCTTCAACTGCCGCTGAAATGCTCGCCCGGGGAATTCCCGGGCAGGATGTTCTCATCCGCCGTTATTGGCGATGGGTTTGGAGGCAGATAAATGGCCCCAGCGGCAGATTTATGTGCCAGAGGAGGAAAGGTGAATAAATTCCGGATTTATTCCCCCTCCTGCAGTAAATCTCCGTGTCCTGGATGAAGGATGGAGTCGGTTTGGGGTTTAAAAGGGAAATCACGGAGCCGAGTGTCGGAAGTTCAGGAAAACAGAAATGATGGAAGGAAAGATGGAGCCACTCCCTCCCCCTGTCCCCTCCCTGGCACTGCCTGTGGCACCGACACCTCCCCAAACACCCAGCAGGGACTCAGAGCAGCCCCAGGCCCTGGGGACGGTGGCACTGCCAGGCCCTGGGGACGGTGGCACTGCCAGGCTCTGGGGACAGTGGCACTGCCAGGCCCCAGGGATGGTGGCACTGCCAGGCTGTGGGGATGGTGGCATTGCCAGGCCCTGGGGACAGTGGCCCTGCCATGCTCTGGGGACGGTGGCACTGCCAGGCCCTGGGGACGGTGGCACTGCCAGGCTCTGGGGATGGTGGCACTGCCAGGCCCCAGGGATGGTGGCACTGCCAGGCTGTGGGGATGGTGGCACTGCCAGGCTCTGGGGACAGTGGCACTGCCAGGATCTGGGGACAGCGGCACTGCTAAGCCCTGGGGACAGCGGCACTGCCAGGCCCTGGGGACAGCGGCACTGCCAGGCCCTGGGGACGGTGGCACTGCCAGGCTCTGGGGACGGTGGCACTGCCAGGCCCTGGGGAATGGTGGCACTGCCAGGCTGTGGGGACAGTGGCACTGCCAGGATTTGGGGACAGTGGCACTGCCAGGCTGTGGGGACAGTGGCCCTGCCAGGCTGTGGGGACAGTGGCACTGCCAGGCTCTGAGGACAGTGGCACTGCCAGGCTGTGGGGTCGGTGGCACTGCCAGGCCCTGGGGACAGTGGCCCTGCCAAGCCCTGGGGACAGTGGCACTGCCAGGATGTGGGGACAGTGGCCCTGCCAGGCTGTGGGGACAGTGGCACTGCCAGGCCCTGGGGACAGCGGCACTGCCAGGCTCTGGAGACAGTGGCACTGCCAGACTCTGAGGACAGTGGCCCTGCCAGGCCGCAGGGATGGTGGCACTGCCAGGATTTGGGGATGGTGGCACTGCCAGGCCCTGGGGACAGTGGCACTGCCATGCCCTGGGGACGGTGGCACTGCCAGGCCATGGGGACAGTGGCACTGCCATGCCCTGGGGACAGTGGCCCTGCCAGGCCCTGGGGACGGTGGCACTGCCAGGCCCTGGGGACAGTGGCCCTGCCAGGCTCTGGGGACGGTGGCACTGCCAGGCCCTGGGGACGGTGGCACTGCCAGGCCCTGGGGACAGTGGCATTGCCAGGCCCTGGGGACAGTGGCCCTGTCATGCTCTGGGGACAGTGGCACTGCCAGGCTGTGACCCAGCCCTTCCCTTGCAGTCGGGGCCCCATTTGGGAGCCTCATGTACGAATTCGTGGGGAAAGCGTCACCATTCCTGGTCCTGGCCTTCCTCGCCCTCCTGGACGGAGGTGAGAAACCAAAGGGCTGAGCCCTACAAATAATGAAAATTGTTGGAATGGGGAGGTTTTGGGGAGAACCTGAAACCTCCACATTCCACATCTGTGTGATGAGTCACATCAGCACAGAGGGGTGACACCACCAGCACAGCTCCTCCATCATCCTAAATCCCATTTTTGCCATCTCCAGATGAGTGACACAGCACCGGGGTAGGAATTAATCCCTCTCTGCTTCATAACCCCCCCGATTGCTTTAATGGCTCCAGCAGCACATCCAGTAAAGCTCTCTGAGCTGTGAATATTTGCAAGCCAGCGTCGCCTGCAGCCTCCCGGGGCTGTGAGGGACTCGGGCTGTGCCAGCAGCAATGGCACCTCGCTCTTGCTCCCAGCCAGAGCTTCCCGAGTGCCACGGCAAAGTTCAGCCAGCAGGAGCTGCATTTGCAGAGGGGAGCGTGGAGTTAATTAAATTAAATTAAATTACAGCCCCAGCCACCGTCCTTGTCTGGCTGTAAAGCACGAGATCCGTAATGAAGCGTGTAAGAAAATGAAACGTGGGCCTCGTGCTTATCAAACTTCCTGCTTTAATCCTTCCACTTCACTCTTCTCTTCCTCACCACGCTCCAGTGGCAGCTCCCCAGCTGGCAGCACGATGGGAGCGTTTGCACTTTGGATGGCACCAGGGGTTGATAAAACCTTTCCAAACCTCTCCAGGCAGTTTTGCTGCTCCCTGCCCGGTCCAAGCAGGTCCCCAAGCAGCTCCTGCAGGCCGGGGTTGGGCTGAAGGAAGGTTGGGGCTGTGGAAGGAGCCACCAGCAGTGTTGTGTCCCCAGCCCTGCAGCTGTGCATCCTGCAGCCCTCCCGGATCTCCCCGGAGGTGAGCGCGGCGCTGGGGCAGGGCGGTGGGCACTGCCCGGGGCTGGGGGCTGTGCCAGGGGCCGGCTGGGGGCACACACAGCCCCCAGCCCACCTCAGCCCCTCTGCAGAGCACCAAAGCCACGCCGCTGTCCACCCTGCTGCGGGACCCCTACATCCTGGTGGCTGCAGGTAAAGGTGGACCCGCACATTTGTTAAAAAATTCCCTCGTGCCTGCTTGGAACAGCACCCAAAAGGGTTAAAAATGAGCTTTTCTCCCCTTTTTCCCATTTTCTCCCCTTTCTCCTTTTTCTTTCCTTTCTCCTTTTTCTTCATTTTCTTCCTTTTCTCCCTTTTTCCCCCCTTTTCTCCCTTTTTTCCTTTTCTCCCTTTTCTCCCTTTTCTGCCTTTTCTTCCCTTTCTCCCTTTTCTTCCCTTTTCTTCCTTCTCTCTCTTTTCTCCTTTTTCCTCCTTTTCCCCCCTTTCCCCATTTTCTCCCTTTTTCCCCTTCTCTCCTTTTTTCCCTTCTCTCCCTTTTTTCTCTTTTCTCCCTTTTTTCTCTTTTCTCCCTTTTCTCCTTTTCTCTCTTTTCTCCCTTTCCCCCCTTTTCTCCGTTTCCCCCTTTTCTCCCTTTTCTCCCTTTCCCCCCTTTTCTTCCCTTTTCCCCCTTTTCTGTCTTTTCTCCCTTTCCCCCTTTTGTCCCTTCTCTCACTTTTTTCCTTTTTCCCCTTTTCTCCCTTTTCTCCATTTTTTTCCCTTTTCCTGCCTTTTCCAGGCGCCCTCTGCCTCTCCAACACGGGCCATGCTGGAGCCCACGCTGCCCATCCGGATGCTGCAGACCATGTGCTCCCCGCAGTGGCAGCTCGGTAGGGCCCTGCAGCCTCTTCCCCTGAGCTCCGGAGAGTTTAAAATGCCAGAAAAACCCTCCCAGACCCATCCAGCGACCGATCCCAGCCCAGAGCACCGAGTGCCACATCCAGGAGTTCCTTGGACACTTCCAGGCACCAAAATTTGGCACGGCGGGAGGGATTAAATAATTTTTTTATATCACTCTAAAAAATAGAGAAGGAAACATCTGCCCTGCTCCCCGTGCAGCCAGCGAGCCCAGACCGGGCATGGCTCCAATTCCAGCTGGAAATATCCTCAGTGGTGGCTGCTCTGCGCTGTTATTGAAAAGATTGTGCGGAATTTGCTGCCCAGCAGGGCAATAACGGGGCGGGGTGGCGGCGGGGTGCCCTGGGAGCTCATTTTCTGCCGGGCAGGGAGCGAGGTCGTGCTGGGCTGGGATAGGGGAGGCCAGATGGGCTCTGCAGAGGCAGCTCCGAGCGAGATGAGGCGGTCCCAGCACCCCGTGCTGGTTGCCAGCTGCCCGGAAAATGGGATGTGGAGATAACGGCTGCGGAATGGTGATAAAACCCAGGAATGACCCGGGGGGTGCCCCGGGCTGCACTTGGATCATAAATTGGATTGCAGGCTGTGAGCAGCGGGGTTGGAATTGCTGCTGATTGAGTTATCCCCAGTCACAGCCGGGCACTAAAAGCTTCTCTGGAGTGAGGAAGGGCCAGGGAAAAGCAGCACCCGGGGATCCTGGCAGGGGGAGGAGGGACAGAACCCAGGGAAAAAAAACACCCAGGGCTCCTCTGTCACCACTGGGGAAGTTTCGAGGTGATTTAAGAGAAGAAAATCCCAAATTTGTTCCCTAAGATGTCCAGGTACCTGAGATTTGAGAGCAGTTTGGATTCAGAGTTCGACACCAACCCACCCCTCTCATGAGCTGATCAAATCTCAAGGGCCTTTTTTATTTTGTCTCTTTCTCCCATAATTCTGGGGAAAAGAAACCAAAAGAGCTTGGGCTAAACCTGCAGGGTTAACCACGTTCTGTGGCTGTTGGAGGAGAGGAAATTAAACACAAATCAGCCTGTTCCAATAAGGAAGCTGTCCCAGGGAAATGGAGCTGATCCACTTTTATTTATTGCCAGCAAAAGAGGATATGAAAAATAAACAACCGGTAAAGCAGCAGGGAGAGCAAACATTTAATTGTGAGCTACATAATGATCCCCGAGCTTTTTAGTTAAGCAGTTTTATTCCTCTTTATTTAGTGAGGGAAAAGGTGGAAAGGTGGAAGAGGGAGAAACTGTGGCAGGAGATGCTCACATGCCTGGCCTGGCTCGTGATATTTTCCAAATGAGGCAGCTGGGGAGTGAAAATTTGTGCAAATCTGTGTTTTCTTGGGCACAAGACACTTTTTAATCCTCTCTGCCTCCCAGGGATGGCGTTCCTGTCTGCCAGCATCTCCTACCTCATTGGCACCAACCTCTTTGGGATTCTGGCTAACAGGATGGGCAGGTGAGTGGGAAATTAAAGATTTTGGGCTCAGCCCAGCCCGAGCTTCAGTGTGTTCTGCTCGAGGCTGAGAATTCCTGCCCTCTGCTCAATTTCAGGTGGCTGTGCTCCATGATCGGAATGGCTGTGGTGGGAATCAGCCTCCTCTGTGTGAGTGGCACAGGGGAATCCACAGGGATTTTCATGGTTCTGGCACGGCAAATTCTCAGGGGTTGCACCTCTGGATGGGTTTTGCAGATCCAGGAAAGGTCTCCAGATGTTAAGGCTGAGAGATTTGGGGTTGTTCAGCCTGGAAAAGGCTGTGGGGTGACTGAATTGTGGCTGTGCAGGACCTGAAGGGAGCCTGCAGGGGAGATGGGGGGAGAGGATTTACAAGGGATGGAGGGCCAGGACAAGGGGAAACAGCTTCAAAGTGACCAGGTGGGATATTGGGGAGGAATTCCTGGTTGGGAGGGTGGTGAGGGGCTGGGATGGAATTCCCAGAGCAGCTGTGGCTGCCCCTGGATCCCTGGGAGTGTCCAAGGCCAGGCTGGGGCACCCTGGGACAGTGGGAAGTGTGGGACCCACAGTGGGACTGGGGGAACATTGGGGTCCCTTCCAACCCAAACCATTCCGGGATTCCATGTTTAGATGGGATTTGGGGAAGAAATTCTGACATCAGGGTGGGGAGGGGCTGGGATGGAATTCCCAGATTTGCTGTGGCTGCCCCTGGATCCCTGGCAGTGCCCAAGGCCAGGCTGGAGCACCCTGGGATCGCAGGAGGTGCCCATGGCAGGGCTTGGGACAGAAAGATCTTTAAGGTTCCTTTCACCCAACCCATTCCATGATGCTACACCCTGTGTCCCACAGCTTTGCTGGCCTCACTCTCCTCTCCTCTCCTCTCCTCTCCTCTCCTCTCCTCTCCTCTCCTCTCCTCTCCTCTCCTCTCCTCTCCTCTCCTCTCCTCTCCTCTCCTCTCCTCTCCTCTCCTCTCCTCTCCTCTCCTCTCCTCTCCTCTCCTCTCCTCTCCTCTCCTCTCCTCTCCTCTCCTCTCCTCTCCTCTCCTCTCCTCTCCTCTCCTCCCCTCCTCCCCTCCCCTCCCTCCCTCCCTCCCCTCCCCTCCCTCCCTCCCCTCCCCTCCCTCCCCTCCCTCCCCTCCCTCCCCTCCCCTCCCTCCCTCCTCTCCTCTCCTCTCCTCTCCTCTCCTCTCCTCTCCTCTCCTCTCCTCTCCTGGTCCCTCTGGCCACCAACATTTCGGGGCTGGTCGCCCCAACGCCGGCCTGGGCTTTGCCATTGGTAAGCCGGGGGTGCTGTGGCTGTTCCCGGGCAGCTCCCGGGGTGAGCGGGCACTGAGGAGCCCCTGCACCCCGGGCAGGCATGGTGGACTCCTCCATGATGCCCATCATGGGCTACCTGGTGGACCTGCGCCACGCCTCGGCCTACGGCACCATCTACGCCATCGCCGATGCGGCTTTCTGCATGGGCTTTGCCGTCGGTAGGAGAGTTTCAGCTTCTTTTTCTCCTTGCCAAGGCTGGGATAGAGACATGGGAAATGAGGAATTGAGTTTGGATTCAGATGTTTATTGTTTCTTGTCTGTTTACAGTATTTACAGACTCATGAGCTGTGAGGTTTAACTAGCGAGCTAGAAAAAGACGAAAAATGAGGTAAAAATGAGGTAAAATGGAGAGCTTCTAACTGCTTCCAAGGTTATTTAAGGGATAATTACTCAATAATGAGGTGAAACTTACATTATTTATACTTTTGACCACTCAAGGCCTTCAGTGTGGACTTTTTCACCCAGTTACAGAAAACCACCCAAACCCATGAAGAAGGAAGAAGAAGAAGGTGAAGACGAAGGACTCAGACAACACCCCAAATCCTCCATCTTAGCTCCTGTGTATTTCTATATTCTAAAATCTTAAATCTAAGTTTTTCACCCTGTAAGATGACACAATATTGTTCAAAGCACACACCCACAACCCCAGTGCTGTCACTCAATTTTGGGGGCCTGTCCCAAGGCCTTAAGTTAAATGTGGTGCTGGCTTGAGGTTCAGCACCTTTTAACACAGAAAGCCTGAAATTTTCAGCCTCCAGGGTTCCAACACAGCAGTGTAGCTGCTCAGGCTGTATTTTCCTGATGTTTTTGATGTTTGGATTTGCAGGTCCCTCCACGGGTGGGGTGATTGTGCGAGCTCTGGGTTTCCCCTGGCTGATGGTCATTGTGGGGATGCTGAACGTGGCATACACCCCACTCTGCTGGCTCCTGCGCAGCCCCCCGGCCACTGAGGAGAAAATGGTCAGTCAGGGATGCTTTCCTGGAATTCTGTATCCCAGGGATTGGAGGGAGTAGAGAATAAATTTGCCAGGGGTTGTGTATTCCCTGTGGGGCTCCGTGCTGCCCTCAAAAATGGACAAAAAATAGCTCAGATAAAAGCAGGAATACTTAGAGGATCCTTCCCTGAACTCTCAGCTTGTGTTCCCTGGGGAAAACTCTGCTTTGGCTTTGTGTGATAATGCTCCTGTTAACTTTTAAAATGAATCATTATTTTTACTAAAGCAGGATTTCTGCTCTGCTTCCCCCAGGCCATCCTGAGCCAGGAGAGCTCCATGCAAACCAAAAGTTACACCCTGAAGGAAACCCAGCAGGAATTCCCCCTCACAGAGGAGAGCAACAGGGAGGTGGAAAATGTGGAATAGCCAGGGCAAGGAATGAATTCCCTGCTTTGGAGTCAATATTCCAAATATATTCCAATATTCCAATCCAGCTGTGGGAGGCTGAATTTCCAACTTCTTCCCCAACCACCAGGATTTGGAGGCTCCGTCCATTTAGTGACGCTACTGTGGGATTTAAGCATGGAATTAAATGCAGTAAAGATGTTACTGCAATGTCACCGCTCCTCTGAGGACACTAAAAAACATTCATTTGTGTCTTGGTATAGTCTGATGTATTATGCAATGTCTGTGCTACTCGTGTGTCCTTTCCAACGTACACTAAATTAATTTATTCGTTTGAAGAACTCTAAAGAAACTGAGGTGGGAGTAAGGTTTAGACTCAGCCAACAAATCCAGTTAGATCGCTGTATTTAAAGCAGCTATGTCAGGTGCTGCAGCCGGGGGGGTTTCGCAAGCTCTGAGGGAAAAATTTGGCAGAGAACCAAATTCTTGCAGTTTCCCCCACAGCTCCAGAGTGCAGAATTAACCTGCCCCAAACACATCGCTCGGGGAGCCCTCGGTGCCTGTTTATGCAAAGGTTTATTCGATCTCCGCCCTGAGGGGAGGGGCGCCGCCGCCATGACAGCTGCCCCGCCCTTTTCCCGCCCTTTTCCCCGCCCTCCTTCCCGCCCTTTTTCCCGCCCCCGGGGTCTCAACTCTCGCGAGATTTGGCGCGCCCCGCCCCTTCCTGTAATGGCGGCGCCCTAGACCGCGCGGCCGGGTCCCCCAGCACCGTCAGTCCCCGCCGTCACCGCCACCACCGTCACCGTCACTGTCACTGTCGTCTCTGTCACCGCCGCCACCTCCATCACCGCCACCATGCATTCGGACGATGTGAGTCCGGCCGTTCTTTCGGCCCTGTATCAAACGCCCGCCCCACGTGGCCGGGGATCCCGTGTCCCCTGTCCAGTGTCCCCTGTCCCCTGCTGAGGGGGACAGAAGGACCGGGGGGTGGCAATGGGGCCTTGGCAGCATCGGATGAGCTGTGCCTGCGCCTTTCGGGGCACCGCGCTCTCCCTGCCGGGGGAACACCGAGAAAACCCCAATTTTTGTGGGGTTTCCTAGGTCAGAGCCGCACCCGAGGCTGCCGGAGCCGGAGGGGACACGGGGGGCCGGGTGAGGGGTGTCGCGGTGTGTCACCCGCTGTTTGTCCCCGCAGGTTGTCTGGAGCATGCTGGGGAACAGGCAGTTCTGCTCCTACAAGATGACGTGAGTTTGGGGGGCCGGGGTGGGCTGAGCCCGGCGGGGTTTGGGGGCATCCGGCAGACAAAAGAACGGGAGGGACGTGCTCGGGATAGAGACACGGGAAACAAGGAATTGAGTTTGGAATGCTCCAGCTGCTGGCTGGTGCTGCCAGAGGCTGTGAGATTCCCAGTGCCTGTTCCCTGCAGGAGGAAGCAGGTTGTGGTGGGAATCAGCCTCCTCTGTGTGAGTAGCACAGGAGAATCCCCAGGGATTTTCACGGTTCTGGCACAACAAATGTTCAGGGGTTGCACCTCTGGATGGGTTTTGCAGATCCAGGAAAGGTCTCCAGATGTTAAGGCTGAGAGATTTGGGGTTGTTCAGCCTGGAAAAGGCTGTGGGGTGACTGAATTGTGGCTGTGCAGGACCTGAAGGGAGCCACAGTGTCACCTCTACACCACCACGGCTACTTGTGAGAGTCACAGAGGATGGCCTGAGCTGCGGGAGCAGTGGGGTCTTCCCTCCCTTCCCTCATGAATTCTTTTTCCCCATTTTTGGGAGCAGTGGGGTCTTCCCTCCCTTCCCTCATGAATTCTTTTTCCCCGTTTTTGCAGCACCAAAACGCAGAATTTCTGCCGGAACGAGTACAACCTGACGGGGCTGTGCAACCGCTCGTCCTGCCCGCTGGCCAACAGCCAGTACGCCACAGTCCGTGAGGAGAAAGGTGGGAGCAGGGACGGGGAGAATTCATCCATGGAAAGGCTGCTGAGGCCTTGGAAAGGGGTTTGGAGTCCCCATCCCTGCAGGGGTCACGGCAGGGCCTGGATGTGGCACTCTGGGCTGGGGATCAAGGGTTGGATTTGATCTTGGCAGTGCTTTCCACCCTGGATGAGTGTGGGATCCAGGGAGGGGTGGGTGGCCTGGCCTGAGGGCAGCCCAGCCCTGGGGAGGGCTCAGGGGGGTTTGTTCCCTGTTCAGCCCTGGGAGGGCTCAGGGGGGTTTGTTCCCTGTTCAGCCCTGGGAGGGCTCAGGGGGGTTTGTTCCCTGTTCAGCCCTGGGGAGGCTCAGGGGGGTTTGTTCCCTGTTCAGCCCTGGGAGGGCTCAGGGGGGTTTGTTCCCTGTTCAGCCCTGGGAGGCTCAGGGGGGTTTGTTCCTGTTCAGCCCTGGGGAGGGCTCAGGGGGGTTTGTTCCCTGTTCAGCCCTGGGAGGGCTCAGGGGGTTTGTTCCCTGTTCAGCCCAGCCCTGGGGAGGCTCAGGGGGGTTTGTTCCCTGTTCAGCCCTGGGAGGGCTCAGGGGGGTTTGTTCCCTGTTCAGCCCTGGGAGGCTCAGGGGGGTTTGTTCCCTGTCCAGCCCAGCCCTGGGAGGGCTCAGGGGGGTTTGTTCCCTGTTCAGTCCTGGGGAGGCTCAGGGGGGTTTGTTCCCTGTTCCCAGGTCGCTGTTATCTCTACATGAAAACCATCGAGCGGGCGGCATTTCCTCGGCGCCTCTGGGAGCGGGTGAGCTCGGGGACACGGCAGGGACAGCGGGGACACGGTGGGGACAATGGGGACAGCGGGGACACGGCAGGGACAGCGGGGACACAGTGGGGACATGGCAGGGACAGGGCAGTGCCAGCGGGGACACGGCAGGGACAGCGAGGACACGGCGGGGACAGTGGGGACAGGGCAGTGACAAGTGATAGTGGGGACAGGGTGGTGACAGCAGGGACAGGGTGGTGACAGCAGGGACAGGGTGGTGACAGCAGGGACAGGGCGGGGACAGTGGGGACACAGTGGGGACAGAGCAATGACAGCGGGGACAGGGCAATGCCAGCAGGGACAGGGCAATGCCAGCAGGGACAGGGCAGTGACAGTGGGGACAGGGCAGGGACAGCAGGGACAGGGCAGTGCCAATGGGAAAAACAGTGTTGCCAGCAGGGACAGGGCAGTGCCAGCAGGGACAGGGCAGTGCCAGCAGGGACAGGGCAGTGCCAGCAGGGACACGACAGTGACTGCAGGGACAGGGCAGTGACAGCGGGGACAGGATAGTGCCAGCAGCTCTGGTGTCCCACAGAGGGGAGGGACGCTGTCCTCAGAGAGGGAACAGCCCCAGGCTGTGCCAGGGGAGGCTCAGGTCAGACAGCAGCAGGAATTTCTCCATGGAAAGGGTGCTCAGGTGTTGGACCTGCCCAGGGAGGTTTGGAGTCCCCATCCCTGGAGGTGTGGGAAGGACAGGAGGTGACACTCAGTTCTCAGGGCTGGGGACACAGTGGGGACCCACCTTGGAGGGCTTTTCCTGAATGATTCTGTGACTCTGGGAGCGATGCAGCTCCTCCCAAATGTCCCCTTTCTGTCCTGCCGTGTCACCCAACCCTTCCCCTGTGCCCGCAGGTGCTGCTGAGCAAGAACTACGAGAAGGCTCTGGAGGAGATCGATGAGAACCTCATCTACTGGCCCCGCTTCATCCGCCACAAGTGCAAGCAGAGGTTCACCAAGATCACGCAGTACCTGATCCGCATCCGCAAGCTGACCCTCAAGAGACAGTAAGGGACACGAGAGTGACCGTGGAGTGACCATGGAGTGACCACTGGTGGTGTCTGCAGCCACTGCCCCTCTCCTGAGGGTGCTGCTGGCACGTGGAGTTGGTCCCCGTTTTCCTGAGGGGTTTTGGATGGATCTGACGTGGATGAGGTGCAGGAATGCAGGGTGTAAATGTGCTGAGCTGGGAGGGACCCACAGGGATCATTGATCCCAAATCCTGGCCCTGCACAGACACCCCAACAACCCCACCTGGGAGCAGGAGCCATCTTGGAGCTCTGGCAGCCTCAGGGCCGTGCCCAGCACCCTCTGAGGGAAGAACCTTCCCCTAAATTCCAACCTAACCCTGCCCTGAGGCAGCTCCAGCCCTTCCCTGGTCCTGTCCCTGTCACAGGGGGCAGAGATCAGAGCTGTCCCTTGGGAGGAGCTGCTCCTGTGGCCCCTCCAGACCCTTCCCCATCCTTGGGACACTGACAGCTTTAGATCTTATCCTGAGGGATCCCATAGTGTCCCCAGGACACGTTTGGAATGCTCCAGCTGCTGGCTGGTGCTGCCAGAGGCTGTGAGATTCTCAGTGCCTGTTCCCTGCAGGAGGAAGCTGGTCCCGCTGCGCAGGAAGATCGAGAGGCGAGAGAACAGGCGAGAGGTGAGGGCTGCTCTGTGTCACCTCCTGTCACTGCTCCTGTCCCCAGCCACTGCTCTGTGTCACCTCCTGTCACTGCTCCATGTCACCTGTCACTGCTCTGTGTCATCTCCTGCCACTGCTCCTGTCCCCAGCCACTGCTCTGTGTCACCTGCTGCCACTGCTCTGTCACTGCCTGTCACTGCTCCTGTCCCCAAACACTGCTCCATGTCACCTCCTGTCACTGCTCCTGTCCCCAGTGGCTGCTGTGTCACCTCCTGTCACTGCTCTGTGTCACCGCCTGTCACTGCTCCTGTCCTCAGTGACTGTTTCATGTCACTCCTGCCACTGCTTCTGTCCCCAACGACTGTTCTGTCACCTCCTGTTGCTGCTCCTGTCCCCAGTGGCTGCTGTGTCACCTGCTGCACTGCTCCATGTCCCCAACCACTGCTCCATGTCTCCTTCCACTGCTCTGTGTCACCTGCTGCCACTGCTCCTGTCCCCAGTGACTGCTCCATGTCACCTGCTGCCATGCTCTTGTCCCCAACATCTCCATGTCACTCCTGCCCCTGCTCCTGTCCCCGCTGTCCCTCACACAGCTGCTCTGTGTCCCCAGGAGAAGGCCCTGATCGCTGCCCAGCTGGACAATGCCATCGAGAAGGAGCTGCTGGAGAGGCTGAAGCAGGACACGGTGAGGGTCACACGGAGCTCACGGTGTCTCTTTGGGGTGCCGGGCTCCCCAAAACACCAGGGCTCCCCAAAACACCAGGGCTCCCCTGAGCACAGCGAGCCCCAAAAACACCAGGGCTCCCCAAAACACCCGGGCTCCCCTCATCTCTGAGGAATGCGGGGTCAGAGCTGGGGAGGGGCTGATCCCCACCTCAGCCTGGTGCTGCCCCGTGCAGGTTTTTAGTGCCCCCCAGCCCATCCTTCTCCTGTGGCTCACAAAAAATCCCGATTTTCCTTTCAGTATGGAGACATTTACAACTTCCCCATCCACGCCTTTGACAAGGCCCTCCAGCAGCAAGAGGCAGAGAGCGAGAGCGAGTCGGAGGCAGAGAGGGAAGAAGAAGAAGAAGATGATGAGGTAAAGCTTCCAGCCCTGCCCTGGTGCTCCTGAGAACAACTCAGGACAGCTCAGAAAATCCTCGTGGTGGCCTTGGTGGCTCTGCTGTGACACTGCTGTGCTCAGTCCCTGCCTCTGTTCCTTGCAGGACGCGGGTGAAAGGGAATTTGTGGAAGCAGAGGACAGCGAGCTCAGCGACTTTGAGGTGAGTGAAGCACCAGGGACAAACTGAGGCTGAGCTGCCTGGGCACCTCCACCCTCGGGTGCCTCTGGGGATGGGGAAGAGGCAGCAAAATCAGAGCTGTGGGAGAGAATTGTACAGGGGGAGCCCAGCCCAGCTCCTCTGGAGCCAGGGGTTGTGGAATGGGATCGTACTCAAGGTGATTTTGGGGAATGAGGAGGTTCAGTTTCACAGCCTGCTCTGACATCACTCAATTCCTCCTCAGGACATGGATAAGTTGGAGACAAGCAGTGAGGAGGAGCAAGAAGAGGAGGAAGAAGTAGAGAAGGAAGTGTCCCGCTCCAAATCTAAAGGGAAAACTCCCCTGAAGGGCCCAGCCAGGAGGAAACGTCCCTACATTGAGATAGAGTACGAACAGGAAACAGAGCCCAGCACCAAGACAAAAGCAGCCTGAGCCCTCCCTGCTGCCATTTTGTACGGACTGACAGAACTCCAGATGTGCCACCAGATGTGTCACCCACCTCCCAGCCCTGCACGGGGCCCTCAGCAGCTCCTGGTTTGATTCTGCACACATTTCCTGCCAGAACAGCAGACTTTCTGTCCTGAGCCCAGAGAATTTCAGGGAATTTGTAACAGCTTGAAGGAGCATTCCTCACCTCCTGTGCAACAACAAAAATCTCAGCCCAGATTCTTCTCCAGGAAGAAGGGGGACTGTTATAGGGCTGGAGAAACCTCACATGGCCCTGGGGGCTCTTGGCTGTGTCTGGGGGAGCTGTAGGGCTCACAGATGGGATGAGAACGACAGAACTCAAATAAATACAACGATTTTATTGTACAAAAAGGAGATGAGCAGTACCAGGCAGCTCAGGTGCTCTCCTGCACCTTCCTGAGGCACTCCCGCACCCGGTTCTCCTCACAGCTGCTGTGCACCCCCTGCAGCAGCACCTGCAGGGAGAAGAGCAGCATTCCCAGGGCCCTGGCACTCAGCACTGGGGTCAGCCACCCTCCCACAGCCCTCTGGTGGGGCAAAGCACAGACTGACCCCACCAGCAGCTGTGGCGGCATTGATAAATCAATTATTGATGCTGGGGAAGGGGGAAATTCAAAATCCTGCAGGACTGAGACCCCACCAACAGCCATCAAGGTACTGATAAATCAATTATTGATGCTGAGGAGTGAAATTTAAAATCCTGCAGGACTGAGAGGGCAGAGGGCACTCAGGGAGCCTTGACTCACCTTCACATGGCCCTGGGAGCAGCGATCCAGCAGGATGAGGCACTGGGTGGCCCCCTGGAGCAGGGCAGCCCTGACAGGCTCAGGGGTCGGGCCCTGGTCAGTGTGGACATCCCAGAGCAGCCTCAGCAGGGCCTTGAGCAGCACGGGGAGCCTGCAGGGCATCCTGCAAGGGAAACACCTCATCCCAACCCCTTCTGAGCCAGGGGACAGCACAGCCTGGGGCTGCAGGGGGGCAGGATGGGTGCCAGGACAGCCCTGGGAAGGCAGGAACATCGGGAGGGTGTTGGCAATGCTGTCACTGCACAGCACAGGGTTTATTCCACTTCGATTTAATTTTTCAACCCACTTCAATTTAATTTTTCAACCCACTTCGATTTAATTTATGCTTTTGGAACGAGCACTAGTTGGATCAAAATGAGGATCCAGTTTAATTTTGGAGCCAGGTTTTTCAGAAATCCAGTCAGTGCTTCCTGGGATAGATTTTTCCCTTAGGATTTCAGGGTTTTTTCCTCAAGAAAAAGTAATTTTGAGTCTTAAAGTGGAAATATTCAGGATAGGAATGAATTCATGTCAGGACAGGCTTCCAGGACAGTTTTCACCCCCCAGAGAGGTACCTGGGCCAGGCATGCTCTATGGTGCACTGCAGAGTCTCCAGGATTCCCAGCCTGGCCTTTTCCTCGGGGCCATCGGACACCTCCAGGTAGCCCAGGATGACTCGCTCCAGCCTCTTGAGGTGCCTCACGATGAGGATGCCAAGTCTGGAGGCACAAACACACCCTGAGAAGGAAGACACCCTTCTCAGGGAAGGGAAGACATCCAAGATACCCTTGGATCCCAAAAACACCCTGAGGAGGGAGGATGGATACCCTTGGACCCCAAAAACATCCTGAGAAGGGAGCTTACCCTTGGATACCAAACCCAGGGTAGTCCCTGTGCTCTCACCCCCTCAGGAAGGAGGGCAGGGCCCCAGGTACAGCTCTCACTCTTCAGGAAGGAGGGCACAGCCCCAGGCACAGCTCTCACCCCTCAGGAAGGAGGGCAGGGCCCCCAGCACAGCTCTCACCCCTCAGGAAGGTGGGCAGGGCCCCAGGCACAGCTCTCACCCCTCAGGAAGGTGGGCAGGGCCCCAGGTACAGCTCTCAGCCCTCAGGAAGGTGGGCAGGGCCCCCAGGCACAGCTCTCACCCCTCAGGAAGGTGGGCAGGGCCCCCAGCACAGCTCTCACCCCTCAGGAAGGTGGGCAGGGCCCCAGGCACAGCTCTCAGCCCCTCAGGAAGGTGGGCAGGGCCCCAGGTACAGCTCTCACCCCTCAGGAGGGTGACCAGGGCCCCAGGCACAGCTCTCACCCCTCAGGAAGGTGGGCACAGCCCCAGGCACAGCTCTCACCCCTCAGGAAAGAGGGCAGGGCCCCAGGCACAGCTTTCACCCCTCAGGAAGGAGGGCAGGGCCCCAGGCACAGCTCTCACCCCTCAGGAGGTTGGGCAGGGCCCAGGCACAGCTCTCACCCCTCAGGATGGTGGGCACAGCCCCAGGCACAGCTCTCACCCCTCAGGAAGGAGGGCACAGCCCCAGGCACAGCTCTCACCCCCTCAGGAAGGTGGGCACAGCCCCAGGTACAGCTCTCACCCCCTCAGGAAGGAGGGCAGGGCCCCAGGCACAGCTCTCACCCCTCAGGAAGGAGGGCAGGGCCCCAGGCACAGCTCTCACCCCTCAAGAAGGAGAGCAGGGCCCCAGGAACAGCTCTCACCCCTCAGGGAGGTGGGCAGGGCCCCCAGGTGCCCCTGTCCCCTCAGTCTCACCTGGTGACAAAGGCGGGCAGGGTCCCTGCATAGACCCTGCGCAGGGCCAGCCGGTGCTCGGCCTCCATGTGGGTCAGCACCAGCTGCAGCACCTGGTCCCAGGGGGACGTGGCTCCTCTCCCTTGGCCCTGGTGCCGCTGCCATCGCTCCAGGACGGGCAGCAGGTCCAGCAGGCACAGCAGCACTGCCTGGTTTGGGGACAGATGGGGAATCTGAGCTCGTGTTCTCTCCAAAACACTACAAATCCCAACCCTGCTGAGCAAATCCCACCCAGGGCTGAGCTGAGTGCTTCAAACCTGCTCCCTGCCCACCTGGAATGGGGCAGGAGGCAGGAGCTCTTCCCTCTGGGATATTTTCCTGGAATTTACCGAGTTACTTTGAGCTGGACTGTGACAGGGAACAGGCTCAGCCTCCTGCCTTAAACTGAGGGGCTGCCACTGCCCCAGGGCACCTTCAACCCGAGTCCTACCTGGATGAGAGGGGCCTCCCGTGAGTAGAGGTGGTTGTAGAGGGCGTGGAACACCACCTGGGCCCTGTTGAACTGGCACAGATCCGCTCCTGGCTGCGAGGACAGACAGCAGGACACACAGTTAGTTAAAAACCTAAGCAAAGCACACCCTTCCTAAAGCCTGGGAAGTGTGAGGAATGGCTGTAAATGCAGGTTAAACCCTGCTGTAAATGCAGGTTAAACCCTGCTGTGAATGCGGGTTAAACTCTGCTGTGAATGCGGGTTAAACTCTGCTGTGAATGCGGGTTAAACTCTGCTGTAAATGTGGGTTAAACTCTGCTGTGAATGCGGGTTAAACCCTGCTGTAAATGCAGGTTAAACTCTGCTGTAAATGCAGGTTAAACTCTGCTGTAAATGTGGGTTAAACTCTGCTGTGAATCCTGGTTAAATCCTGTCATGTAGGAAGAGAAGTTAGGAACCTGAACCACATGGCTGGAGCAGGGTCAGGCTAGATTTTAGGGAAAGGTTCTGCCCCCAGAGGGTGCCCAGGCCCCCCAGGGAATGGGCACAGCCCCGAGGCTGCCAGGAAACGCTCTCATGGATGAGATTGTTGGGGTGTCTGTGCAGGGCCAGGGGTGAGATTCTGGTGCCTGCGGGTCCCTCCCAGCTCAGGACATTCTGTGATTGTCCCTCCCTTCACACAACGCCCACCGAAGGTCCTCCCTCACCACGTTGAGGACGATGTGGTGCAGGCAGCGCACTCCCAGCACTTTGTTCTCCTCCTGGAAGTCATCGGAGAGGAGCAGCGCGGGCGGCAGGACCCGCTCCAGGTGCGGGCAGAGCCAGGGCCGGCTGACGCGGAGCAGAGCCCAGGAGAACACGTCTCTGGAGGCAGGGTTACGCTTCCAGGTGTCCCTGGAGAGTCAGGCACAGCTCAGGGAACGCTCAGTGCTCATTTCCCGTGCACTCAAAGCTCTCAGCTGGCAGCAAGCTCTGACCATCATCCCCCAATATCTTCCATTGCTGGGCATTTGTAAAGCTCCTGGTTTTGTATTTATCAGCCTCAGCTCCGTTTCCCAGTATTTCCTACAGAGACCCTCCGAACACGCCACACTCCCCACTCACTTGGTTAACTCCGGCTTCAGGAGCCGCATCACCGCTCCGAATCTTCCCTCCTCATCCCCCTCCTTCCCCCGCAGGAATTCCTCCACGGAGCCGCATCCCGCAGCCTGCACCAGCCGCTCCAGCAGCTCCCGAGCCACCTCCCGGCTCCTCGCCGTGCTCCAGGGCCTCTCATCTTTGTGCGTGACAGCGAAGATGAACGCGTGTCCCTGCACCCTGCGCAGGACCGGCCCCACCGCGGCCATCCCCCGCTGGCTCCCGGCAGCTTCCAGCTTCTGCAGGAGGAGCAGGAACACGGCGCCAACGCGCTCCGCTCGCTCCGCCACGGCGGCCAGCGCTGTGCCCTGCCCGGACGGCTCGGTTCCATCCTGCTCCCGGCGCGGCGGGGCCGCCGAGCTGCTCAGAGCCGCCGCCAGCTCGCCCAGAGCCGCGGGGCCGGCTGAGCTCAGCAGCCAGCTGGGATCCGCCGCCTCCAACAGCGCCGTCAGCTCCCGCAGCGCTCCGGGCTCGGGCAGCGCCAGCCGCGCCCGCAGCAGCGCCTGCTCGGGCCCGGGAGCGGCGGGCGGCGGCTGCCCCGGACCCCGCTCCGGGCTGGGGCTGCGGACATCCATGGCCTGACAGCAGCTTAGCTAAAACCGCGCTACAGACACATAGCGAGGGGCAACAGCGCTCTGAAGGGAGCGGGAAGAGCCGGGACGCACCCGGGACACCTCAGAGACCCCCGGAACCCCCTCAGAGACCCCCGAGCAATCCCGGGACCCCGTCAGAGACCCCGGAGCACCCCCGGGACACCACAGAGACTCCCGGGACGCCCTCAGGGACCCCCAGAACACCTCACAGACCCCCGGGACCCCTCAGGGACCCCCGAGCTCCCCCGGTCCCGTCACCGCGGCGCCGCCGCCACCGCCGCCACCCGCACCACGCGCGCGAACTGTCGCAAACCCCCCCGGTTGCCGTAAAGCCGGCTGTGAGGGGGCGTGGCTTGGTGTGCATAAATTAGCATTGCTAATTAGCTGCCCCGGTGCGCGGCTTGAACGGCCGTGAGGGGCGGAAATAACGGGAACGAGGACGGAAGAGACGGGCAAAACAGTTCCGAGGGGGTAAAAAAAGGGACAGGGAGGGGTGGCTGCGGACAGCGGTGTCGCCATGACTTTCAGAGCAGTGGCGCGGGGGTAGGGGCGGGCGCGGCGGCCATGTTGCCGATCCTTCCGGTTCATAGCGAATGATGAATGGGAGCGGCACGCGGCTGCGTGACGTGTGCGCCCTGCGTTACGACATTGCACAGTCCCATCTGACCGCCGGGGGGTCCTGACGTCACCATGACGTCATCTTCTCTTATACACGTCAAAAGCAGGTTTTATTATTTACAGCTACATTTGAAAGTTTCAGTGATTTGAAAGACTTAAAGAATCTATGGGGGTATGATGTAAGAGCTGATATCATCATCTAAAGTGGCAGGTGACTGGTGATCGTGCCTGTGATGTCACTGCCATGCCTGACGTCATTCTCACGGGTATGAGGTGACTGTGGTCATGCCTGTGATGTCACTGCCACGTCAGCTCCTTCCCGTGGAGAGGAATGCGGAAATGGAGATCCGATCCCGGCAGGGAATTCCCAGAATTCGGGAATGCCGATCCCACAGGGAATTCCCAGAATTTGGGAATGCTGATCCAATCCCCGCAGGGAATTCCCAGAATTCGGGAATGCTGATCCCGCAGGGAATTCCCAGAATTCGGGAATGCTGATCCAATCCCCACAGGGAATTCCCAGAATTCGGAAATGCCGATCCCGCAGGGAATTCCTCGCTCCCGCCCCTTTCTGTGCAAGGCGTGCTTGGCACGGCAGCACCCCCAGCTCCTCCTTCACCCGAAAATCCTCCCGGCAGACGGCGCGGGTCTGCTGTGGGAGGTGAGATGGAGCCTGAGGGCGGGTGTGAACGTGGGGGACCTGCCAGAAATGGGCTCGGGAAATCCCGGGAATTTCCAGCCAGGAGCTCAGCCCAGTCCCCAAACCACCACGGGGATGGGGATTCCGTCCTGATCCAGGCCCAAACATCCCCACATCGGATCCCGAGGGTTATCCCGGTTCATCCCAGCTCCATCCCCAGCTGGTCCTGGCCCTGGGGTGTGTCCTGAGGGTTGTCCTGGTTCATCCCAGCCTGTCCTGGCCCTGAGATGTGTCCAGAGGGTTATCCTGGTTCATCCTGGTTCATCCCAGCCTGTCCTGGCCCTGGGGTGTGTCCTGAGGGTTGTCCCAGTTTATCCCAGTTCATCCCAGCCTGTCCCGGCCCTGAGATGTGTCCTGAGGGTTGTCCCAGTTTATCCCAGTTCATCCCAGCCTGTCCCGGCCCTGAGATGTGCTCATTTTTGGGCACTGAGTGGGGCTCAGGTTTGGGAACTCCATGAGGGATCAGGTTTGGGCACTGAGGGTTTGGGGCACTGAGTGAGGGCTCAGGTTTGGGCACAGATTGGGATCTCAGGTTTGGGCACTCAGTGGGATCTCAGGTTTGATCCCTGGACTGAGAATTTGGGGTCACTCGGGTCCATCTCCACCCCGAGCACTCGGGTGCCTCCCTGTCCCCCAGTCCTGTGACACATCCCAGCCTGAGCTGTCCCCAAGCACACGAGGCCCTTCCTTAGCGCTGCCTTTATTTTCACAGGGTGACACGAGGCACGGAGAACACCCAAACACTACGACAGGAGCTGGCCTGAGCCCACACACCGGGCCTGACATCACCAGGAACACACGGGACACGCCACAGGGGACACACGGAGCTGCAGTGTCCTGGCAGGGAGGGACACAAATGCCAGGAGGGGACAACAAAGCCTCGAAGGCTCCCTGGAGGCCGCAGGGTGACGGGTGACGTGGGGCCGAGTCCCTCCGGAGGTGCCTTGGAGCGAGCGGGTTGGGAGGGAGGCCATGGCCGGGCCTCCCTGCGGGGCAGAACTGCAGGTGAGGGGCCTGGGCTGGCCCACGGGGAACCCCCTGAGCTGAGGGGGCTGTGGGTCACCCCAGGAGCCCCTCAGGAGCTCCTCTTGAGGCGCAGGGCGTTGTCCAGGGCCACCAGCTGGCGCAGGAAGCCGCGGTTGGGGATGATCCCGCGGTGGTCCTTGACCGTCTTTATGGCTTCGACCAGGGGCATGTGGTGGCGGATCATGAGGTAGGCGAGGACCAAGGTGGCCGACCTGCTGACCCCGACGGCACAGTGCACGAGGATCCTCCCTGTGGGACACAGAGGCTGTGTCACGGCCTCATCCCCTGGGAAAATCCCAATTCAGAACCTCCCGAGCACCCACGGGGCCGTGGCTCAGGTGGGCAGCAACTGGTGGGGCAGGAGGGGCTGTGAGGAACCGAGGGCAGCGTGTCCTGATGGGCCAAAATGGACAGAATGGGGTAAGAAGCAGCTCAGGACAGGTTGAGGCTGTGATGTGAGGGGACAGTGCTCTCATCCAGCCTGCTCCCTCTGGGGAGGAGGTGATGGCATCAGGGGACACCAATGGGGTGATCCCATGAGGAGACACCATAGAGGTGATCCCATGAGGGGACACGAATGGAGTGATCCCATCCAGGGGACAACATTGGGGTGATCCTGTGCAGGGAACACCATGGAGGTGATCCCATGAGGAGACACCATTGAGGTGATCCCATCCAGGGGACACCATTGAGGTCATCCCATGGGGAGACACTATTGGGGTGATCCCATGAGGAGACACTCACTTTTGGGGTGATCCCATGAGGAGACACAATTGGGGTCATTCTATGAGGGAGCACTGTCAGGGTGATCCCATCCAGGGGACACCATTGAGGTCATCCCATGAGGAGACACTCACTATTGGGGTGATCCCATGAGGAGACACCATTGAGGTGATCCCATGAGGAGACAACATTGAGGTGATGCCATGCAGGGAACACCATTGGGATGATTCCAATCCATGGGAAACCATTGAGGTCATCCCATGAGGAGACACCATTGGGGTCATCCTGTGCAGGGAACACCATTGGGGTGATCCCATGAGGGGACACAACTGGGGTGATCCCATCCAGGGGACACCATTGGAGATATCCCATGAGGGGACACCATTGGGGTGATCCCACCCAGGGAACACCATTGGGGTGATCCCATGAGGGGACATCATTGAGGAAATCCCACCAGGGGACACCACTGAGGTCATCCCATGAGGAGACACCATCCCAACCTTTTTTTCCCAGGACCCTCAACAACAGCCACCCCCAGGTCACCTCCCCAGGGCAGCTCCCCCCACCCTTTTACCCTCCCCTCTCCCAGCCCCTTGCCCGCGCACCTTCATTGAGGGCCTGGTGGATGAAGTCAGCGGCGGGTAGAAGTAGGGGCTCATGTCAAAGGAGGGCGAGTCGTGCGCCTCGATGCCCAGGTAGCGGATGCCCGTGCCCTCGTAGAACTCGGCGCCGCCGCGCCAGCGGCAGTGGGAGGCGTTCAGCACGTGGGTGATGCGCAGCTGCAGCAGCTCCCGACGGTTGGAGGCGATGTCTCTGCGGGGACAACGGGCACGCAATGCTAAAAATGTCCCAGCACACCCAGAAATTTTGATTATAGTGATAGGGTTAAAATCTTAGCTGCTTGGAATGTGTTTAGAGTTAGGAGCAAGCTGGGTGAGAACAAAATGTACCAGATAAGGAATAATAAACAACCTTGAGAACCTAAATGGATGCATCCCAACTCTATTCTGGCACAGGGCTTGGGACAAGGACTTTTGACAACATTCTCAGGGATTATCAGCCCAAGAACTGAGAAATCCCGGTGCTGGCAGGGAAAAAGAAGCCAGCACTGCTCTGACAGGCACACACACTTACTGGTCTCCCAGGTAGAGGCCCGGCCTGTGCTGGTTTGAAAGCAAAACCAGTGAAAGACTCTAAGTCAGAAACACAATTTAGTAAGAGGAAAAGAAAAGAAAAAAAGAAAGGAAAAAAAAAAAAAAAGAAAAAAAAAAAAAAAAAAAAAAAAAAAAAAAAAAAAAAAAAAAAAAAAAAAAAAAAAAAAAAAAAAAAAAAAAAAAAAAAAAAAAAGAAAAGGAAAAGAAAAGAAAAGAAAAGAAAAGAAAAGATACAAAAAACAACCACTGACAGAGTCAGAATACAACCTGACACCCTGTTAGGGTGGTAGGGGCAGTCCAGATGAGATGGTCTTGTCAAAGCAGTGACAGAAACATCTGGCAGCTCTTGTCTCCTCTGGGAGTCCAGTGGGTAAAAGCTGCCCTGTGCTGTCCCAAACCCTGGATTTATCCAGGTGGGAATGCTTGGCTCCTCCCCCTGGGCGGAGCATCTCCCAATGGGATGATCTCATTCTATGAGTCATGCAGTGGGTCCTTGCTGGCCCATTAAACAGAGATAACTCCCGGAGGAAGTTATCGATGAGTCATGGGCAAGGCATTGTTGGGCTCGTTAACAGAAGACAAGGAAAACACTGCCCCACGTTGGATCCAACGGCTCATGGGGATAGAATACAGACTTTGGGCACAATTTACATTGTAACCTAGGACACAGGGTAAAAGAAGCCGCCACGGCTCTGACAGGCACACACACTTACTGGTCTCCCAGGTAGAGCCCCGGCCACACCTCGTCGGCGTGGTTGCAGGCGGTTTTCCCGGTGTACAGCAGCCGCTCCAGCTCGAAGACGCTGAGGATGGGGCGGCTCCCGCGCTCGTCGCGCCCGGCCCGGCTCGGGGAGCGGCTGCTGTTCCTGTAGAGCCTGGACAGGAACGCCATGGGAGCTGCCCAGAGCCACAAGGCATGCCTGTGCGGGCGGGGAGCCCGGAGCGGGGCCTGCGGGTCACTGCGGCTGCTGCTGCCACCCACGGTCCTGTGGGGAACGGGGAGAGGGCGTCAGGAGAAACGGCTCAGAGCTCGGTCCTTTTATTTATTTTATTTTATTTTATTTTATTTTATATTTTATTTTATTTTATTTTTATTTTATTTTTATTTATTTTATTTTATTTTATTTTCATTTTCTGCCTGTCCAAAAGCAGAGCTGAGGGTCGGGTCCGAAGGCTCCGCGATGATCCAGAGAGGACAAAAATGGGACAAACCCCGAGGTTGTTTAGGAGGAGGATGTTTAATTTAGCCAGAATTTCATGTTTATTTAGCCAGAATTTCATTCCCTGCTCTCTGCTCCATCCACTTTTTTTTTTTTCCATGGAATGATGACTCCAACCCATGACCAGGCAGAGCAGAGCCCCTCCGATATCCAGAACCTGGAAATTCAATATTTATGTGATGATAGGAGTAAATCACAGCCACGGCAGAGACTTTGCTGTGCTCCCATTGTGGTGGTGATGCCTCAAGTTTTAATTTTAATTTTTTTCGGGTTCTGTGCTGCCCAGGGTGCAGCTCTGAGCTCACAGTCGGTGTCACTCAGAGCAGGGACACAAAACAAATCCTTTTAAATGGATTTAAAGTGGCAGAGGGCAGGGGTAAAATGGGATTTGGGGAAGGAATTCCTGCCTGTGAGGGTGGTGGGACAGAAATCCCAGAGGATTCCTCCCTGGAGGTGTCACAGGCCAGGCTGGAGCAGCCTGAGTTAAAGTTGCTTTTAAATGGATTTAAAGTGGCAGGGGAAAAGGGGAAAAGGGGAAAAAAGGGGGAAAAAAAGGGGAAAAGGGGGAAAGGGGAAAAAGGGGAAAAAGGGGGAAAAAAGGGGGAAAAAGGGGAAAAGGGGGAAAAGGGGGGAAAGGGGGAAAGAAAAGGGAAAAAGGGAAAAAGGGAAAAAGGGGAAAAAGGGGAAAGGAAAGGAAAGGAAAGGAAAGGAAAGGAAAGGAAAGGAAAGGAAAGGGAAAGGAAAGGAAAGGAAAGGAAAGGAAAGGAAAGGAAAGGAAAGGAAAGGAAAGGAAGGAAAGGAAAGGAAAGGAAGGAAAGGAAAGGAAAGGAAAGGAAAGGAAAGGAAAGAAAGGAAAGGGGAAAGGGAAAAGGAAAGGAAAAGGAAAGGGAAAGGAAGGAAAGGAAAGGAAGGAAAGGAAAGGAAAGGAAAGGAAAGGAAAGGAAAGGAAAGGAAAGGAAAGGAAAGGAAAAGGAAAGGAAAGGAAAGGAAAGGAAGAGGAAAGGAAAGGAAAGGAAGGAGGAAAGAAAGGAAGGAAAGGAAAGGAAAGGAAAAAAGGAAAGGAAAGGAAAGGAAAGGAAAGGAAGGAAAAGGAGAGGAGAAGGAAAAAGGAAAGGAAAGGAAGGAAAAGAAAGGAAAGGAAAGGAAAGGGAAGAGGAAAAAAAGGGAA